>VDFB02075321.1:32970031-33213115 GCA_007258455.2 Sequoia sempervirens
TGCTTTAAAGTTCTCAACTATTTCAACTCAATACAAGGCGTCCCTTTCAACTCTACTTCAGCAACTTCAACTAAGCAAACCAGATTTTAAACTTCAACTTAACAAGGCCGTACCTTTTCAAGCAACTTCAAATTGCAGCAAACACTTCTCCACTCAGCAATGGCGTACCTCTTTTTAGCTCTCAAGACGTCTTCAACTCTCAGCAAACTCAGGCCTCAGCAAAACACCTCTCAGCAACTCGCACTTCTCAGCAAAATTCGAACCTCTTCAAGCTCACTCAGACTTAGCAAATTCGCCTTTCTCAGTTGTGAAAATGAGTGAAAAGCTTCTCATTTTATAGCTAAAATTCAAATTCTAGAGGGCGTTATTTTTAGCCAGTGCCATTAAACTCCACTACTCCACTTCAAGAATTCGAATTTTCCCTCTCTGGTGTTTCTGACACTTGTCTCCAGTCGTCGGGAATATTATTCTTCTAGAAACTTGACTTTGACTGGCGTTCAGGATTTCTTTTCGAAAAGTTCAAATTTAAATTCATCTTCTTTTAACTCACCAGTCGGAGCTCTGTCACTTGAATTCGAATTTCTAACTTCATCATCTGCCCTGGAAAATTCATCTTCGAAGAGTTTAATCAAAATCATCTAGGCAATTCCCTTTAGATTCATCGTTCGAAGAAAATTCACTCTGAAAACTCATTTTATTTAAATTTGCCTTAGAAAATTTAAAATTCTCCCTTAGGAAAATCCACAATTCGAGCACTGATTAAATTCTTCACTGAAAAGGTGCCGGCGAAGCTTGAAAGATTTAGAAATCCATTCATCATCACGAACGTCCAGTACCCAGAAGCAAATTCTTGTCAGAATGTCTCGAATCCATGGGTACCCAACGAACGGGTTCATTTAATTTTTCAATTTTGAACCTTAGAAAAATATTATTTCCATTATTTTAAACTCGTTCTTCGCCTGTGATCACTTTGTGTTGCTCTGACTTCTTGAAAAACATTTGAAGAACTTGAAATATAATTGTTTCTGACTCCATCACTGAGAAGAGTTGCTCGTGCTCCGGAAAATTCATCAACTTGGAGCTCTAGGCGTATTTTCTAAGAAGAAAATAATTTGCCTTAGAAAATATTTTAAAATCCTCTTGCACCTTCGAAAACTTGCCTTAGAAAATTTTGTTGATTGCCAGTGGAGAGGAATTCTCATTTAGAAAATTTTTATATCAACTCCATCCCCGGCACGCCTTGCACATTTTATCTTTACCTCATCACTTGGAAAATATTCATTCAAAAAGCCCAACGCCTTAGATAATTTTTACACTTAGAAAATATTTTATTTTCTCCCCTGAGCGCTTAGCACACTTCAAAATATTTCAAGATTTTTAGAATCGCCTTATAACTCCTTTACTCCCTAGGCGCACACTTCATTTTTATTCTCACACTTTCAAATATTTTCCAACGCCTAGCATTTTCTAACAATACATCACCTTCAACGCCTAGCAAGATATTTCTAACACCTATAACCTTAGGCGCATATCACACCTTGAGAGGGAATTTAAAAATCACGCCCACCACCTTTCCTTCACCACCTTGGCGCATATCACACTTAACGTTTTATTCTTAACACCTTATGACTCCCTTCACACGCCTAGCAAGGTTTTCACAAAGGCCCACCACCTTGGGCGCATTCTACACATGAAGAGGGATGACGCCTAAGCTTTCACCACCTTTCACCACGCTAGGTAACATTTTTCACCCTATTCACCACCCTTAATTACTTTTCACATGCAAACATGGGCGCATTTCCTTGTAGGAGGCGGACGAACTTGCAAATGCCTTGTGACTTTTCAACTTCCGTTTTTTGTCTTCATGTGAGCTCATTTGGGCGCATTTTGGGGGGTGAGGAGGACAAGCATGCAAGTTGGGCGCATTTCCATACTTGTGAAGGATGAAATCTCCAGCATCTTTGGGTGACCCTTCGACTTCCGTTTTTGTCTTGACTTGCATGATTTGGGCGCATTTTAGCCTTGGAGAAGGACGAGTTTGCTTTGACCTTGTTGACTTCTTTGTGTTGGGCGCATTTTGCCTCCTGTGAAGGATGAACATCAACCTTGGGCGCATTTCCTTGAGGGTGGCGGATTTTCATGTTTGACTTTTGTTGACTACCTTGTGAACTGGGCGCATTTTCATGTTTGAGAAGGATGGGCGCATTTGGACCCCTGAGGCGGATTTTCATATACTTAGAAATTTTTTCATCTTTCCTTCTTCCTTCTTGGGCGCATTTGGACCCCTGAGCAGGATGAAATATCTTTGACTTTTGTTTGACCTTCCTGCCTTGGGCGCATTTTGACCCCTGAGCAGGATGAACTCACATTTCCAAAAATTTCTACGCTTCTAGCTGAGATGGGCGCATTTCCCTATGCCTGGACGAGACTCCTTAGACAAAATTTTCATCATCCTCGCCCGCCTCGTGCCTGCTATTTATAGTAAGTTCTCTGAATTCGCGCCTCTGAAGCTCGGAATGGCCTGAAATTTTAAACATAGCATCCTCATAACCCTGTTAACCTGTCACCACTGCAACTTTTAGTCACCCTGCTATTTATAGCCTGTTTGAAGGTGGCTACTATAAATAGTAAGCTCCTGTTTCGATAGTTCCAAGCTCGATCGAGTTGAAATTTGGATAGGCGATCCTCACCACGTGACTTCTTGGTGACACTGGCGCATGCAACTGATTTACTATTTTATGCGTTTCAATTTGACTTTATAAATGTAGAATTGCTCGTTGCTGACACAGAACACGGTGGATAGCTGAGGACGGTCCGGTGGTTTACGTCGGTTTTAATGACTTTTGATGCTATTTTTTGGGCTCGAGTGAAACCTATTTGCATTGCATGCATTATCAAAGATCTCGGTTTGCTCGTTTACTTAACGTGATCATTTCGTGAATCTGGACTTCTGGGTGGCGGGTGCCGGGCCACTGCTAAAAATAGCAAGTTCCTTCTTGGTGAGAATCCTCATTTGCATGTTACACCATCGCGAAGCTCTCGAAAAACCATCGGAGTCGCGGCGTGAAAGAAACCTCGACATGCAAACCCTAAAAATAGCCTCGGAAGGCTGAATCCTGAAAGTGGTCATCTCGACTTGCATGTTATACCATTGTGAAGGTTTCAAAAAACCCAGAAGGAATATGCAGACATGCAAAGAAAATCTCTGCATCTGGACCCTGAAATTCGTGCCGGAAGCCGGACTGCTAAAAATAGTAAGTTATCCGATTTTGCTCAAATTTTGCAGGCAAGCAGTCCGATGTGCTCTGAATGCCGTGTGATTGTCGAATCCATGGCCTGACAAATTGCCTGGTGCGGACTTACTAAAATAGTAAGTATCTGGAATCTGATGAAAGCTGGCTGGAAGCTGTTGGATGCCTGTGACAACAATATTAAGTTTAATTTTCAATTTTCTCGCTACTTGACCTTGGTAGAAAATGGTGAAACCTAATTTTTGACTTGGCCAATATTTGGCGTTTAAGCTCAATGGCGTACACAACCCAGAAAGGTATTTTGAGAGAGAGAGAAAAAACCCAAGCCAAAAGACCGGAACGGAGCAAAAATTAGGGGGTCCCCATCTGAATGGGGCGATGTGTGAAAAGGTCACAACAGAACCCTCACTGTATACTGGCCTAGTCGCATCAAACAATCAAGTGCCAACGCTCGGCTCAACATGGAATCAACAAGTTCCGGCGCTAAATGCAATTCCACAGCCAGGTTATCAAGTGCAACCACCATCAAGTCAGTTAGCTCTCCATCCCGGGATGCCTTTGTCCCAGACGCAAGTTACACAGCCCATTTATCTCCAGAACACAGTGCCGCCAGTGACAACTCAAGAGGAGAAAGATGAAATAAAAGATTTAATAGAACAAGTGAAGAGGCTGTCAACTGAGATGACCTACCTCAAAAATCAAAATAATCAAACACAAACTATGCAACGAAACTATCAGGCACACCAAGGTGCTAACCGAGGATATCAGAATAATCCTCCAAGTCATCAAGATACCCATCAAGGATATGGTCATGAAAATAGTCATGAGTATAGAAATAACAATCAGGGATTTCAGAAGAGGTCTTGGAATACAGGGCCCAACAATGGAGGTGTCCCATCACCATTGGACAATCCACCACCTCTTGAAAACCGTCCTGCAGATAGAGTTTATATGGCCGAAACTGCCTCGTCAGGATGGTGTAGGTTACATAACACAAACCAGCACTCTGAATTTAAGTGCCACGAATTCCAAACTGTGGCTGGTATTCTCTGAGTGAAGCAAGTAATACAGAGGCCACAGATAACCCTCCAATTATGGGATATGAGTTAGTCCCAGTGCCCAGATATGATCAGGCATTGATAATAGAAGATTGCAATTTCCCGCCTGATTTTTAGAGTTACACACCCCCACCAGTTAATCACCAATTTCCATCAACTTCAGCAAACGGTCCCGTGGGGATGCCAGAGTTTCAAATACCGTCATAAGTTCACGCCACGTATGCATCACCAGAAGAGCCTCTTCATAGAGATGGTTATGTTTTTCCACCTCTCAACAACAGCGTCTTGGTGTTGTGACCTTTTTCACACATCGTCCCATTGCAAATGGGGACAACCTAATTTTGGCTTTGCTTTTCAGTCGTTTTGTTGTTGTCTCTCTTTTCTATTGTCTGTCTTTTCGAGATGGGCCGGTCGTTGAACCTTAACGTGAAATTTTGGCTAAGTCTGAAAATTAGGGTTTCCATCTTTCCAGCCAATTTGAGGTCAAGTGAAGTAAATAAATTGAAAATTGAGACTAACACTGTTGTCAGTGTGTTTCCAGCAGGGTTTCACTAAAATTTCATCGGATTCCGGTTACTTACTATTTTTAGTAAGTGTGAAATTTCGGGCATTCCGTTGACATTTTTGAAGTTGTGATAATCACATTGCATTCAGAACACATCAAGCTGCTCACTGGCAAATTTTGAGAAACAGACAACTTACTATTTTTAGTAGTCCAGCTTCCAGAGCAAATTTAAGGGTTTATATGAGGAGTTTTTCAGTGCATGTTTGAGGATTCCTTTTGGGTTTTCTGATACCTTCGCGATGGTATAACATGCAAAATGAGATAACAACCTTCAGAATTCAGTCTTCCGAGGCTATTTTTAGGGTTTGCATGTCAAGGTTTTCTTTGCATGTCGGCATATTCTTTATGGGTTTTCCGAGAGCTTCACTGTGATGTGACATGCAAACGGAGATGGTCACTCATTTAGGAACTTGCTATTTTTAGCAGGTGCACTCTGGCAGCCACCTCCCAGCACTTCAGAATCACAAACTAATCACAATGCAACAAAAACGAGGACAAACGGAGGACGTTTGATATGCATGCAAGTCAAATTAGGGTTTCCAGCTTCGGGACCCAAAATGAGGGATAAAAAGTCAGAATTTCCAAAAACCAGTGTATACCACTGCGATCAGAATCTTTCAAGCTATTCACTGGTAAAATTTGAAGGCAAACGGAGCACTTACTATTTGTAGTAAGTCATTTTGGAAACAGGCTAAAAATAGCAAATCAAACATGCCGATGTCGGCAGCAGTCACGTGGTGAGGAGCGCGTCATTCGAATTTCAAGTCAAACGGAGTTATGGAGTTGTCGAAACAAGCAGTTACTATAAATAGCAGGCCACCTCCGAAACATGCTAAAAATAAGTGCGCAAGGCATCAGAGTACAGGTCAAGCAAGTGATGAAGACCCTATGGCGCGAATTTCAGATCAAACGGAGTTGTAGAGGATGGAAAATCAGACACTTACTATTTTTAGCAGGTTGGTACAGAGGAATTAGGGTTTCCTAAATTCAAAGGGAAACACGATAGTCATGTAGAAGCAGCATCCAGCCACGATCGACATTCTTCAGGCATTCAACATGTGAAATTTGAAGGCATTCTGAGCAATTGCTATTTTTAGTAAGCTGCTAAAATAGCAGGTACAGACAGATATCAGGCATCAGTAGCGCAAACACATCCCAAGATTCAAAACAAAGCAAAATCCAACCTTTTGGAGCTTGAAATTAGCTTGAAATTCAAAATTTGGGAAACTTTCTAAATTTAGAAAGTTAGGGCAAGCTAGGGTTAGCATGAACGAATCACTCTAAATTTGACAAATGGCATAAAATTCACTGAAGTTAATAAATTTTCAAGTCTAGCCAGTGAAAAACGCCTTTAAAAGCTGAAGGTTGGTGGAAATTCTCTAAGCACTTGAAATTTGAAGTTCACAGGCCAAATGCACCTTGAGAAGCGGAAGATGGGTGAAAATGCTACTAAGGCATTGAAAATGGAAGCTCAAGCCCCCATATGCGCCTTGAAGAAGAAGAAGCATCAAAAATTTTCTAAGGCACCCAAAGTGGAAGTAGCACCTCCAAAATGCGCCTTAGGGAGAAGAGGGTGAGCTGGAAAATTTCTAAGTGTTTTAAATTTGATGCTCCAAGGGCTAAATGTGCCTAGGCTTGGGGAGATGACATAGAAATTCTCTAAGTATTGAAAACTAGAAGTTGCCCACTCCATATGCGCCTTGAAGAGGGAGGAGGTCTTTGAAATTATTCTAAGTATGAAGAAATTGGAAGTAGGGGGTCCTAAATGCGCCCTAGCTTGAGAGGTGGAGTGAAATATATTCAAGTCTTTTAAATTTGAAGCTCTCCCCTGTTGATGCGCCTGGACTTGCCTGTGGAGTTTTGGAAAATGTTAAGTGCTAACACTTGAAACTAGAAGGGGTCATTTGCGACCATGGAAGAAGATGAGTCTAGAAAATATTCTAAGTATTGAAAAGTGAAAGCTTATAGGGTGAAATGCGCCTTTGAGCTTGAAGAGTTTCTAGATATTTTAAATTTGAAGTCCCTACCCCTAAATGCGCCCCTCATAGGAATATCAACTAGAAGAAGATTCTAAGTCTGGAAAATGAAAGATTGACCTCTCATATGCGCCCACCTCAAGGAATTGATTAAAAATTCTTCTAAGTGTTGACAAATTGAAAGCTCCCATGGTGAAATGCGCCTTAGCAAGAGGAAGTTGAAGTTGGGAAATCTAACTTAAGTTTGAAAAATGAAACCTCAAGGGTAAAATGCGCCCAGCTAAGAGAGGAGGTTTTGAAAAATATTCTAAGGCGTACAAACTCAGAGTTACTCATGGCATATGCGCCCAGATTTAAGGCATGAAAATTGCAAGATGAAGACCTTATTTGCGCCCAGCTCAGATGGAGGGTATTGAGAATATTAAAGGGGCGTTCAAATTGAAATGAGAAGGCTGAAATGCGCCCAGCTTTGAAAGAGAGCCATGTGAAGTTTTTCTAAGTGTTAAAAAGTGAAGGTAGAAGGCCTCAAATGCGCCTAAGTCAAGGAAGTGGAGGTGAAATTTGAAGCTTGAGCTCTTATATGCGCCTGGCTTGAAAGAGGTAATATCAAAAGTTTAAAATTTTCTAAGTGTGGAAATTTGAAGTAAGCCATGCGAAATGCGCCCATATTGATAATAAGTGTCAAGATTTTTCTAAAGTGTTAGAATTTCATCTCTAGAAAATATGCCTAAGTCTGATGGAGGAGATGAAATTTTCAGAGGCATGGATAAAATTGGCAGGAATGAGTCAGAATACTCCAGCTTCACAGGGTCAATGAAAAATTTCAAGTCAGAGCAAGGAAATACGCTCACTTGGGTGAAGAAATAAAATAGATTTGATGAGAAATTTTTTTTCTAAGGTTCAAAATTCAAAAAATTAAATGAACTCGTTCATTGTACACCCATGAATTCTACACGTTCTGAAGAGAATTTTCTTCTTGGTATTGAAGATCTTCGATGAGAAGTTGATTTTAAAGTCTTCTGCATTTTGCCAAGGCCTTCAGGATGAAGAATTTAATTGGCACTTGAATTGTGAATTTTCCTAAGGGAAAATTTAAAAGTTTTCTAAGGCAAGGGATTAAATGTGTTAAAAATGCCTTGGCGGATGAATTTGAAAATGATTGCCTAGATGATTTTTGACCAAGTTCCTGATGAAAACATTTTGCTCGAGCCAGAGTTGGATGAAATGTCAGCCGGAAAAGTGAAGAAGATGCAGTTGAAGCTAACACTTTTAAAAGATGATACGCCCTTGAGGAAGATGAAATTTGGCTAAGGCATGAAGAATTTGAACGCAAGTTGGCTAGTGAAGACGATGAACCCTTGGAAGTTAAAGTGTGAAAATCAGGCGAGTAAGTTAAGTTTATATTATGAAGTGTTCTAATACCCTTCTCCTTGCTTATTTTGCAGGAGGAATGTCGAGACCAAGCGGTGATGACTTAAAGTGATGAAGCAAATAGTCCAAGATGACATTTCAACCTCGAAGGAAGGAAAGTTGCAAGAAAATGGCTAAGTGTTGAGACTTAGTGACAGAGAAGAAATGTTTTCAAAACTCAAGATGGAGAAAAGAATGGAAGCTCGAGCAAAGTTGAAGAACAACGTCAAGAAGAAGGAGAACAGTGTGAACGCGTTTCAAGGCTGGAATCTTCTAGAAGGATGATGGCCATTAATGGCTCATTTATTACCCCACTCCTCTTGGTGGCGGTTTTTAGGGTGAATCTTGTTTAAGGCTGAGGTGGGACAATCTGGGCCATCCAGCTGATTGTAATTTGAGCCGTCCACTGGACTTGGCCATCTATAAAAGGGGGAGTCCCCTCATTTGTACCCTAGTAGAATTAGAGTAGAAGTTAGAATAGAGAGACAAATTAGAAGTAGGTTAGTATAGATTGATAGAGTAGTTGAAGAAGAAGGAAATTTTTTCCTTAAAACTTTGTAAGAAATTGTTGTGAACACTTTCCCAATAAAAAGAATTTTCATTGATGATGAATTTTGTCTTTTGTTGTGAGTAGCTAGCAAGGTTTCTTCGTCCTTCTGATTCGAGTAGTGGCTTAAAGTAGAATAAGTTTCATTTCATGTACGTAGGTGATAGTTGTGGAATGTGGTCTTCAATTTGAGCAAATTTCGTCTATCCATACCACTAGTGTGTTTGCTGATGGTGAATGCACCTTGTGTGGTCAACTGGAATATCGTGTACTTAACTTCGATCATGATTTGTATGTTTATATGCGCCGTTGTGATGGTATTTTCATGCTAAGTTGTGATCTGAACACCTTGAGCTACTCCTCTGAAGATTGCACCGGTTTTGTGGAGGTTGTTCGAAGCGAGGCAAAGCAGAGCCTGGTTGAAGCTTGTGAGAATTGATCGCCATGTCCACGCCTTAGAGTAGATTAGAGCTCTCTAAACCTTGCATTTTAAATTCAGTACTTTCAAGTTAGTTTAGGAAACAAGAACTTCATAGACAAATCTTTCGATCATTTGAATTCCTTTCTCCGCTGCTGAACAATTCCGTAAGTCCCCTTGAAATACCAGCAAATCACATCAAGCCAACTGAGCCTATTCGCATCGAAAGAACCTTGGAGTTGAACGCACGAACTCTCTCGCAATCTTAGCGTGCTAGATACTTTGATCAAGAGAGAATAGGGTAGCCGTTGGTGACTTTATTCTGCGTTGGTGCGGTCACGAAAAACACATCAACACTTGGTAGAAGGAATAAGGGAGGTACAAGCTTTTCAAACTACTAGAGGTGAAGCTCCTAAAGTATATCAGAGGAATTACCACAACAATGTGAACCTCTAACATCATCGGTACCTCCAAATAATTTTACAACTCCGCCGCATCCCAACGCAAGCAATAATCCAAGTTTACCAAGAGATTCTCCAGAGTACAGGCGGCAAAATGCAAGGCAAGGCGGAGGAGGACAAGAAGCTATTTGGCAACCAGACCATCAAGTTGGGCAAAGACAAAAGGAGAGTCTTCCTAGAGAGGACGTGAAAAGACTTGGCTCTTATGTACTAGAAGAATTTAGAAGGATGAAAATTAGTCTCCCCCTACATGAGCTAATGAAGATTTCAGAGGTCAGAGATACAATTCTAGGAAGTTTGTATGAAACGTCCGTTGTGAGAAGTACGTCCCAAGAAGCAACCAGTGCACCAAGAAATCCTCATGTCACCACACAGTCTAGTCCCGCACAGAGCACGAATGTGGTAGAAGAAGTGCCTCACGCGCCATTTGACGCTTGGGAGGCTCCGCTGCAACCTCAAAACTTCGTAGGTATGGTACAAGGTTCTTCAAACATTTCTGAGAAGCCAGAGATTAAGGATAGAGCTCAGCCAGATATTCTTACAGAACCAAAGAAGAATCCAAAAGAGGTCGTCCGAGACAATCAATCTCAATTAAATAGAAAAGATGAGAAGAAGAGTGTTTCAGCAGAGGAAAGAAGAAAACCGGTAGTATTTTATCAGGGGAGAGATGAACCAGCCCCATTCCTCGTGTCAGTCAGAATTTTTGGGAAGTTATTGCATAATTGTTTGATTGATTCCGGTGCATCAAGTAATGTCATGCCTTTGAAGGTATGTGAGGCGTTGGGTTTAATTCCACTCCAGACCAACAAGAAGGTGACTCAGCTGGATAAGACTGAAGTTCCAGTTTTATGAGCCTGCTTTTGCATTGGAATATATTATCCTTTTATTAATACAAAACTCTTGAAATTGTTTCACAAATACAACAATCAGAATTTTCTTTGTAGACAGTTATACTGCATTTTATGGTTCTTCTTAATCATTGAGTTCGTTATCCACATTTTGCTATTGTGATGTCGGGCTTATTGAGTATTTTATGTAATAATTATAATCATAACAGGAATGATTTTTCTTTCTGTCACACAATATGTGTACACTCCTGGTGCTTCTTTCTCAGCCTCAAACTTTGTCCATTTTACTACTATTGTTTCAGCACAATCTATTTAAATAAATAAGAACCACTCACATATATTAATATATTATTGGAGTTGTATAGAAGTTTTTTGAATTTTCCCTGAGATTTTTTCAAATGCTCATTTTTTAATAAGGTGAATACTGTCTTTCATATCATAAATTGTTAGTGTTGTTTATACATTGACTAATTGTTTTTGAACTCTATGCATGTAGGTGATGCTACTAATCTATTTTATGCTAAAGTACGCAACAGAGTTGGTGATATCTGAATCCAGTGTTATTACATCATATTATTTTAATTGGACAACTAGTACGGTGGCTATTTTTCTTGCTCTGCTTGGATTTACCGTGTTACCTGTCAATCTCATTCTTGGAAATTACATTGGCAATATATTTGAGGATAGGTATGCATATATCAGTAAATTATTTGGTTAATTTCCAAATTTATCTAATGTAATTATGCATAATGTAAAATAGGAGGGTTCCAACATGACTTGGTTATTGAATCTGTACTCTATTTTTACTATACAAGAGTATCTATAGGCAATATATCATTGTGCCCACCCTTAGGTTACAACAAGTTGACAGGAAGTATGTACTCCTTTACATACTTACAGTCATAAAACGAGAGTGCAGTACATCTATATTAATATGCATGTCCGTTAACTTATACATATAGCCACTCCTTACACCTAGGATGAGCTAAAAGAAAATTATGTGAATTTTCTCTTTATTTAATGCAAGTTGAAAACTCTTCAAAAGAAAAGGAAAAAATAAACAGTCCATGTGATACTGGTCTAATGATGGTTATCACTCTCTTAAGAATGTTCCAGACTTGATTGAAAAATATAATAATATTTCAATTGAAAATATTTGTAATGAAATAGTTATTCTCTTTGAAGTTTAAATCTTTTACAAGCCCATTTCTAGGATCATCAGATTCTGTAAATTGCACTATAATTTTTTTCATTTCTTATTCGATTTGTCATTTGATAAGTTTTGTTTAACCCCAGGATATGTTAATTGACTAGGTTTGCATATGAAAATGAAGCATATTTGTGCATCAGTCATATCATACTTTACAAAAGACTTTCATTCCATTTGAATAAATGTAAAAGATTATAACTTTCATATTTGTTTGAGAGTAATTACAAATCAGATTTCCAATAAAATAGTATCAATATTGCATCATTTCCCAAGAAATTTTTGACTGAAAACTGAATAGTAATCTTATTTAACTTCAGGAAAGGCAATACTGTTCAACACTTTGTTGCAACCCTTATCACATTCATATTAATTACAGAAACTGCTTATATATCATGACAGAAATCTAATAGAGCTGATACAAAATTTTGCTAATTTTTTTCTTTTTGGTCTACAAGTGGGACTCATTTATGTACTCTTACCCCACTGTCAGATCATAACAAAACAAAGTATGTGTTGATTATCAAGTATCAAGTTTAAACAAATTCCCCCAACATTTTGTATTGTTTTTTACCAATTAGAAGTAAAATAAAATTCTGTAAAGGTTAATTCACTACTTCACTCTAGATTCTAACATTCTCTTCTTTGCATTAGAAAATATATTTTCTTAGAATAAAATGAAAAATTGAATACGAATACCTTTTCCACAAGCTCAAGCACTGCATTCACTACAGATGCTCAAATAATAACAGTTTGCAAAGAGTATTGGAATTTGGAAGGTGTTAGTGCTTTTATGGCTTGAGTAGTGAGAAGGCATTGAATGCAAGTGAATTCCATCACAAGCCGCTTGACTCCACATGCATCATTTATGTTGCATTCTCTACTCACTACACATCAATGCATTACATTTCTTATATTCTTTTTCATAGAACTTTTGTGAGATTCAATTACCCTATATAATCTAGCTGTGGAAAAACATAGGGCTACATTCTTAATGCCTAATCTTCTTATTTTATAGTTATACTATCTTCTCTATGCTTGTCCTTGTCTTCATTTTCTTTTCTATTGAAACTAATAACACCCAAATCTATATCATAATCATGATGTTGGCACAAGATTTATTCAATATAGTTCTTGATCCATTATTTTTCTAATCCTCTCTATAGTTCAAATTAAAATAGTAGTGAATGTTTACTCACTACGTGGTAAATGCAATACAAAGTAAACGGAATTACAGAACAACATTGACAGAATAAAGTAATCACATAGCAATTGCACAGAACAATGTATTGGTATTATATTCATATAGCAACAATCATTACAATATGTAGCATATGTGCTCGTCCCCAATTACATCTGATTTGGAACTATAAATAGTTGGTTGGCATTGGTTGAGGACACCAACTGTCGGCAACCACCTGATCAACTAATCACCATCAAGGACTAATATCCGAACAAAACATGTATTATTTATTTATGTATTCTATTGCTTCTATTTACATTTGACTAACTATGCTAACTACATTATTCCCCCCAAGAAAAAAGTCGTCTTCCTAGATGAATACCACAAAAGATGGGAGACACTACAAGTAATTTAGTGGGAGGAAGGTTGAGAAGACGTCCTTGGTGGTGGGGGAACCGATGAAGTGGGGGTAGTTGCTCGAGTGGTAAGCTATCTTAGCCGATACACCTCCTCGATTTGCTGCTACAGATGGCAAGTGGCCTTCAACTCTTTTTCCCTTGTTGTCTTCACTAAATACGCCGACTCCTTCAAATGCTTGTTGACCTTCTCTATCTCTTTGTCCTTTTCTTCTAGCTGTTTGGCCATTTCTTCTTCGAGGGCCTGTATCCTCTTGTCTTTCTCAAGCAACTCTATGTCCTTGGCAGCCACGTTAGCTTTCTCCTCCTCTAGAGGATGAGCCTGCTGCCTAAGCTCGCTCTCTAAACGTTGGTTGGAGGAATTTTCCTCGGCACGGATCTTCTGGGAAAGAACTATAACCTTATCAACCTTGTTGGTCATTCTTGAATAATTTACTTCATATATTTTGCACGCATGAAACAACTCTCTATAGGCCATTTCCATCTCAAAAAACTAAGCTACCAACTTGTCATCCTTCCCATGGAATGTTGGCCTATTTGGGAGCCAAGCTACTAACCTGTAATGTCCCCATTTTTAGCACTACACTTTTCAGTGATTGGTGGCCTATCCTCGGTGTGCTGTCGGCTAGTCAGAGGCAGAATTAGGGTTTCCAGTTGCTTGGTGGGTTCTTTTGAAGATTCAGGGGTTTGCACGTTGGAGTTTGGCTGTTTGGATTTTGGATTCCTTCTAGGTTTTAGAGAGCTTCGCAGAGGTATGACATGCAATTGCGTCGGGCAACCTTTTCGGACTTACTATTTTTAGTAAGTTATGAAGGCGACATCTTGGAGTTTGGGATTTTGGATTGCGGATTCTTTCTGGGTTTTCAGAAAGCTTCGCAATGGTATCGCATGCACTTTGATCCTAGCAACTTTCTGAATTTACTATTTTTAGTAAATTCTATTTTTGGCAATAGTCCAATTGGCATCAATTCAGCAAACTTTCCTCTTCCAGCAGTTCAGTGGAGTAATTTGGATTTTGGGCTTTGTGGTGAAATTGTTGATGAATATTTAATTATTTGAGTAGCTAAAGTTATATTTTAATATTATGACCCCCTGGCCTAGCATTACAGCTTTAAGTTGTTTTTAAAAAAAGGGGACTTGAAGGGTGGACGCCTCATCAGGAGGTAATGTTATATTTTTCTAAGGTCAAAAAATCAAGCTTGGAAAAGGGACGCCAACTTAAGAGAAAAGATGATTTTTTAAATTAATAAAAGTCAAATATTGCTTTGAGGAAAAGGGATGCATCCATGGAGGGAAAAGAGATTAATTCAAATTTGAAAATTAGGGCATCTTCTTGATGTTTCTAGAAGATTCTTCTCAAGCTTATAAAAGGAAGCCTCTACTCTTCAATTGCATATCTTATGTCTTCAGTAAAGTTATGCTGCCGGAATGGTATTTGGATTGCTTCGAGGAATGAATGCCTCCTAGCCTTGGCTCGACTTCTTGCTTGAAAGATATCAACTAGTGGAGAGTTAGTTTGTAGTTGAGTGAGTTTTTGTAGTGAGAAATTGCATTGTAGAAGTTATTATGCATTTGTAGTCCAGTTTGAGTATGTTAATGAAGTTTTGGTGTTGCTGACTTCAAGTTGCTGAATGTTGTTTTTGCTCATAAGTCAAAAAATAAAAATATATTCATTCTGGGTATTGGCTAAAACCATTTCTATGCCCTAGGCGCCCATTTGTGTAAAGTTTGGTGATTTCTAATGAAGAATCTGATTTTATATTGTCGGTAGAACATTTCTAGAGGCCGTACCATTCTGTTCTGCCTGGCAAATGTTCAGAAAATAAAATTACAAGGTTTTAGGGTCATTTTCTGATTAGAATCTGGTCGCCATCCTCCTAGTGTTCATTTGCATCAGATTTCATGTCATTTGGACTAGTCTAGAGAGAGTTATGAGCATCTTAGTGAGTTACAGTGTTGCTGTTTTTGCATTTTCAGTCATATTTCTGTCATATCAGATTGTAGGAGTTCATCATTTGAGTGAGGTTTGAGTCTAGGATTTATTATTAAGCTTTGGAGAGATCTTATTCATTATTGCAGCATTGGAGAGCTTCTAATCTTATGTTCTTGGCAAGCACTCTCCATTACATTGTAAGTTGAGCAGTAGTACTGTCAACATTTTCTAATCTATCTCTTCTTGCTCATTGTAATACCCGCTGAATAAGTGGAAGAGGCTGGCTTGCCGCCTATTTTACATTCTGTACTTGCTTTGTAATTTTCTTTCTTAGTATCTCCGCCTTATGGTAGCTCCATTTCCACTTTGGGATGGAAAGCACATTCCAGGCATTGAGTTACTTTCAGCATTATCATTTGCTTTGTGATTTCCTTTCTTAGTATCTCCGCCTTATGGTAGCTCCATTCCCACCTTGGGTTGGAAAGCACATTCTAGGCGTTGAGTTTACTTTCAGCATTGTACTTCTTTCCAGTTGATACTGACGACCCTCTTGCCATATGACAGCATCATTCTCATCTCGAAATTGAGTGCGCATTCTTGGCAAAGAGTTACTTGCAAACTATTGGTTTGGGTTTGTGCTAACCTTAACGGGTGCTTCTTGGTTGATGTGTTCTTGAAAAAATTGGTTTGGTTCATTACATAACCTTTCTAGTGTCTCCTTGTCTAGCCAATCTTCACCTGTAAAAATGCATTTGAATTCCTTGTCACTGTTTGTCTCTATGAAACTCTAAATCCTTCATGCCTCACACCCTACTACAGGAAAGTAGTTACAGTCTAAGGTTTTGGCAATGTCGGATACCTCTTGTATCATTGCAGCGACGGGCTCCAAACTGTGAAGGTACCGCTCAATGGTCCCCACTGGATCCTCCTTGTCCGGTTTGGAAATTTCAATGACAATTCACTCTAACAAGGCTAAATCACTTGAATCCTCATCCACTTCCACAGAGGAAAATACGGTTGGCTTAGGCATAGTGTTGGGCTCATCATCAGAAGGAATCTGCACTACCTACTATGCGGGCTCTCCAATCTCGGTCGTTGGTTGCTCGATGGTTGGCATTGTCACAACTAGTTGTATGCTCTCAGCTGCTACGGCTTCTCTCTACTCCATGTCTGCCTCTTTCTCCATCTGTTGAGCTGAGTGTAGGGAAGATATATCTTCTACCTGTATAGGATATCCCAACAATTGTAACCAACTATCCGCATGTGGTGTTTCCACTTCTGGTGACGCTAAGGAAATGGTGGCAATCTCCTCCATTGTGCCAGTTATTGTTGCTCCCTCGGCTACTCCACTCTCAACCTCAACATCCTTGGTGACTCCTTCCCCCTTGGCTACTCCTCCCTCAGCCAAATCTTGCCTCTTTGTTGGTTTCTGTACACAGTTATTAACCTCCACCGAATAAACACCTATAGGTGTAGTGCTAGCTATAGACAAGGACAAGGCAATCTGCTCATATTCATCACTACTTTCCTATTTCCTTTTCCTCTTCCCCCTTCTTGGCTCTTCACCTGTTGCTACCTGAGCATCCAAGGTAGTCTATCGGAATACCGTTGGCCAATAATGGTCATAGTCTCCTGTTGGCTGCAATTTTCACAATTTTCCCTCCGACACTTGATTATATACGACATCCACAAACAAAGCTATAAAATGTTGGGTCATATAAAAGGCTTTGTGTTTGCACCCCAGGAACTCTCAAATTTTCTCTTACAGGTACAATGCCCAGTTGTACACCCTTCCTACGCTCAACCCAAACATGTAATCGACCATCCATGTAGCTATGTCTGAAGCTCTACTTGCCCTTGTCAGTTTGCATTTAATGAGGTCCATTAAGCACTTCTAGTCAGAGTTTGCCAGCATCTGCTTCCCCAATCCCTTGGCACCTGCATTCCAAATTGTTTCTTTTTCCTTTTTGTTTAATTTTGCCCTGCATATGCATTTTATAATCATTTCTTTCTGTTGTGCACTCATCTTAGTTGTTGGTTTGGCCACCACTTGCCCAAATGCAAGTATCACAAAAACCCTTCTGAAGTCACTCGATTGGAATGGAATGGTGATTGGGTAACCTTCATAATCAATGGTGCTTCTATGGGCATACTGGTTATAGTTTGACACAATCACCTTCAAGTAGCTTTCAAATTCTCTTGAATTGAAAAAAGAACATTGAGCTACTTTATCTACTTCGGCTAAAGAAAGTGCTCTTTTAATAGGGTAATCTGGAGCGGTTTCTTGCCACCAAGTCTTGCATTTTGTGCCTATAAAGCTCTCCCAAGTCAAAGTATCTGCTGTCACATTTTTGTTTATTCCTTTATCTACTTTGCCTCCTACCACTTTAGCCTTGAACACTATTCTCTTCCATTTTCCACTACTGCTAGCGTCCATTTTTTTCCACTTATAAAGCAACACTGCTGAATACTATTTGAATCAATAAATGGTATAGACGTGGATACTGAAATGACCCCCTTATAATTTTTTCAAATTTTTGCAACAACACTTCAACAATGGCACCTGTCAATGTTAGCCAAAATCAAATCAACTGCTGAAATTAACTCTACGCCAAGAATGTACACCAAGATCCCAATGTTGGGAAAGGTGTGAGCATATGGCATCGAGGATCGTTAGTCTCCAAACTGAATGAAGTACAATGCTGTAAAGTAAAGTTAATGCAACTCGATTGCGTATTTTAGCGGGAGTGATTTGACGGCATAGTGTTGTGACCTTTTCACACATCCCCCCATTCAAAATGGGGACCCCCTAATTTTTTTGCTCCGTTCCTCGTCTTTTGGCTTTGGTTTTGTCTCTTTCTCTTGTTGTCTCTCTTTCTGATGTCTGTCTTTCCGGGGTATGTGCCCGCCTCTAAGCTTAAACGTGAGATTTTGGCTAAGTCTATAGAATTAGGGTTTTTAATTTTCTGTTCAATTTGGGGTCAAATGGGGTAATCAAGTTGAAATCTAACCTTGGCATTGCAGTCAGCATGCTCCCAGTAGGTCCCCAGCAAAATTTCAGTGATTCTGACAACTTACTATTTTTAGTAAGTGTTCAATTCAGGGCGTTCTCTCAGCACTTTTGGAGTTTCTGTCAATACACTACATCCAGGACACATCAATCTGCTTATCTGCAAATTTTGAGCTGAAACGGACAACTTTCTATTTTTAGCAAGTTCACTTTCAGGAGTTGTTTTTAGGGTTTACATGCGAAGTTTTCTAGTGCATGTTTGGAGAATCTTTCTGGGTTTTTTGAGACCTACGCGTTGATATAACATGCAAAATGAGATGATGACTTTTAGTATCCAGCCTTCAAGGGCTATTTTTAGGGTTTGCATGTTGAAATTTTCTTTGTATGTTTGAGCATTCCTTGTGGGTTTTTCGAGGGCTTCGCAACGGTGTAACATGCAAACTAGGATCAGGACTTTTTCAAGAGCCATCTTCAAAGGCTATTTTTAGGGTTTGCATGCAGGGCTTTTCAGCGCATGTCAGGTGATTCCTTGTGGGTTTTTCAAGAGCTACGCAGTGATGTGACATGCAAGGTGAGATGATCAATTTTCAGAGACTTACTATTTTTAGCAGGTCCATTCTGACCGCTGCCCAGCGCATTAGGATCATAAACAGGATGAAGTGCAACAGAAACGAGGTCAAACGGAGGTTGTTTGATAGACATGCAAGTCAAATTAGGGTTTATAGCTTCGGGACCCAAAATGAGGGGTAAAATGCTAGAATTTTCGAAAACCGGTGTATCCCACTGCAATCAGTATCCTTCAAGCTATCCATCGGTAAAATTTGATGGCAATCAGAGTACTTACTATTTATAGTAAGGCATTCCAAAAACAGGCTAAAAATAGTAAATCAGCAGCAGGCGCCAGTGTGAACAGGCAGGTCTACCGATGAGGGTCACGGCATTCAAATTTCAAGTCAAACGGAGTTGGGGAAGTATCAAAATCAAGCAGTTGCTATAAATAGTAAACCACCTTCAGAAACATGCTATTTTTAGCAGGTCAGCTCGAGATGGCAGTATGAACAGACTAACTAGGTCATGAGGATCCTATGGTTAAAATTTTAAATCAATCCGAGCTTTAGAGATGTGAAAATCAAAAGACTTACTATATATAGTAAGGCGTGAGTTGGTTGGTGAAGATGAGAAAAACGCCTAAGTGTTGAAAATATCCTCCACCACCCCTAAAATGCACCCTCAAGGTGATAGAAGCTAAAAAATTTCTAAGGCAAAGTGTTAAGTCTAGCAGGACCCTTGAAATGCGCCCACTTCACAAGCATGAGATGGGAAAAAGATTCAAGTGTTGAAATATCCTACAGGCACCCCTAAATGCGCCCATGCAAGGTCAAGATTCCAAGTTTAGATTTAATTCCTCCTCCTACCCCTAAATGCGCCCATGCAAGAAGAAGGGTCAAGGTAAGTCAAAAGGCGTTGTGCATGCAAAGTAAAAGATTCCAAGGCATTGTGCATGCAATAGAAGATAGTCCAAGGCGTGGTAAAGTAAATCCTCCTACACAGGTGAAATGCGCCCAAAGTGCATACTAGAGATAAGGTTTGAAAAGATGGCAAAGGCATTGAAGTCAAAGTCCATCTCACATGCAAAATGTGCCCATGTGAAAGCAAGGTCAAGACATAGTCAAAGGCATTGGTGTTTATCCTCCTCCATATGTGAAATGTGCCCAACTTGCCTTGAGGGTGATAAAAAATTCTAAGTCAAAGGCGTTGGTGTTAAGTCCACCTTGGCATGTGAAATGCGCCCAAGGATTAAAGATGAATAGGAGGAAGACATAAAATGCCAAGTATTTAAAATTCCTTCCAAACCTCTCAACTACGCCCAAGCTAGTGATAAGGTGATAGAAATTTTTTCCTAAATGTTAATATTCAAATTCCACATTCCTTAGGAAAATATGCCCAAGTTGATGGAGATGATGAAATTTTCTAAGGCATGAATAAAATTGGCAGTGAATAAGTCAAATGGTGCCAGCTTCGTAACGTTGATAAAAAAATTGTCAAAGCAAAGCAAGAAAATTCACCTGGATGTGAAGAATAAGAATAGACTTTGATTGACAAATGTTTTTCCTAAGGTTTAAAAAATTCAAAAATTAAATGTACCCCTTCGTTTGTAGACCCATGAATTCGATGCTTTTTGAAGGGAATTTTCTTCTGGGTATCGGACGTCTGCGATGAATGGATTTTAAGGTCTTCCACACTCCGCCGAGGCCTTCAAGATGGAGATTTTTTATGGGCACTTAAATAATGAATTTTCTAAGGGGAAAATTTAAAATTTTTCTAAGGCAGGAGGGATAAAATGTTTTGTTGAAGATAAAATGCCTTGAATGATGAATTTGAAGTTGATTGCCTGGGTGAATTTGCTCAATTTTCTTCACGAAGTCAAATCTTCTCAAGTTAGAGATGAATAGGATCAAGTTATCAACGCCTCAGCTGATGGAATAAATTTCTTGAAGAAGATGCAGTTGAAGTTAACACTCTCAAAAGATGATTTTAAAAATGCATCTCTTAAATTCACCCTTTGATGATGAAATTTGTCTAAGGCGTTGAAATATGATGCATAGGTGTTATATGCCCCAGCCTACAGATGTTGAAAAATCATGAAGAAAGCAAAGTTGGCTAGAGAAAAATGATGAACCCTATTAGATCCAGAGATCACTTAGACCTTGGGAGTCAAAGCATGAAAATTAGGTAAGGTGAATTTATATTATGAAGTGTGTTGATGCTCTTCTCCTTGCTTGTTTTGTAGGAGGAACGTCGAGACCAAGTAGTGATGACTTGAAGCGATGAAGCAAGTACTCCAGGACTACATTTCAACCTCGAAAGAAGAAAAGTTGCATGTTGCAAGAAATGGCTAAGTGTTGAGGCCTAGTCAAATGGCAAAGAGAAAATGCTTTTAAAGCTTAGGATGGAGGACAGGTTGGAAACCCAGGCGTTAGTGGTCACCATCAGGTATTTCAAAATTGAAGAACAACATTAAGGAGGAAAATCATCATCGAGCACGGGAGGGAAGTTGTCGCCTTGAAGTCAGATCGAGAACGTGCCTGCCACATCCATTCAAGGAGTTGAAGCAATGTTGACCAAACTCAAGTCGTTTGTAGTCGGAGAAGGGACAGTGTGAATACGTTTCCAGACCGGAATCTTCTAGAGGATGGTGGACATTAATTATTCATTTATTACTCCACTCCTTTTTTTAGGGTTAGGGCTGAGGTGGCACAATTTGGGCCATCCATCTGATTGTAATCTGAGCCGTCCATTGGACTTGGCCAGCTATATAAAGGAGCATCCCCCCCTCATTTGTCAAATGTAAGTTAGAATAGTAGAGAAGGAATAGAGAGAAATTGATAGAATAGTGGGTAGTTTAGTTTGATAGTCTAGCTTAGATTGAAAAGGAAGGAAAGTCTTCCACTTGAATACTGTTGACGTGGTTTTTGAGACCGCACCAACACAGAATAAAGTTTCCCAACGGATACTCTATCCTCTCTTGAACAAAGTATTCAGCATGCTAAGATTGCGAGTAAGATCATGCTTTCAACTCCAAGGTTCCGAATACTTAGAATACCCTCAGTTGGTTTGATGTGAGTTGCTGTGTTCTCACGAGGGGACTTACACAATTGTTCGATAGCTGACAACAGACAGTAGGCTAAGGGCTTTGCGTGTAATTCAAATGATTTGGCAAATGAGTACAAGTTTCCTAATCCTAACCGGAAATGAACTGAATTAAAAAAAGGGGTGTAGGGCCTAAGAAGTTAATCTTTTATCTAAGGATGGAATGTGGGATCAATCTCGACAGACTTCGACCAGACTCTGCTCCGCCTCACATTGGACAACTTACACAAAGTCGGTGCAATCTTCAAGGGAGTGACAAGAGGTTTTCAAATTATAACTCAACATGTAAGCACCATCAGAACGACGCATACAAACACATGAATCACAATCGAAGTTAAGTTTGTAAAGTTTTCCAGTTGACCACACAAGGCAGACCTGCCGTCAGCAAGCCGCTAGTGGTATGGATAGAAATGAAGTTGCCTCAATTAACACCACAAGTCCACAACTAACATCTCTTGCATGAAAGTGAAAACTACTTTACTTTAAGCTACTTCAAAGATGCTACGTGAATTGGAAGGACGAAGAAGCCTCAACAACTACTCACAACAAAGAAGAATTCACCATCAATGAAAATTCTTTTATTATGAAAGCATTCAGGACAACTTCTTGCAAAGTATCCAAAGGGGAAGACTTTCCTTCCTTTTCAATCTAAACTACTATGCTAAGATATTACAACTAAAGTACCTCCGCTCTACTCTCTAGTCTTACGTCTAAATTCTACTTCTAATAATTTACAAATGAGGGGGACTCCCCCTTTATATAGCTAGCCAAGTCCCAAAAGACAGCTAGGGTTACAATCAATAGAGTGGCTAAAATCGTGCCACCTCAGCCCTAAACAAGATTTGCCCTAAAAACCGCCACAAAGGAGAGTGGGGTAATAAATGAGCCATAATGTCCATTATTCCTTCTAGAAGATTCCATTTGTAGACGCGTTCACACTATTCTTGATCTTCTTTCTTGGCGTTGTTCTTCAACTTTGTTCGAGCTTCCATCTTGAGTTTTGAAAACATTTCTTCAACACTTAGCCATTTTTCGCAATTTTCATCCTTCGAGGTTGAAATGTAGTCATGGAGTATCCGCTTGATCACCTAAGTCATCACTGCCTGGTCTCGACGTTCCTCCTGCAAAACAAGCGAGAAGAGTATTAGAACACTTCATAATATAATCTTAACTTACTCACCGGGGTTTTCACATTCTGATCTTCAAGGGCTCATCATCCTCACTAGTCAACTTTTTCCTCCTTCATGATTCCTCATGCCTTAGCCAAATTCCAATCCATCTTCTTCAAAGGCGTATCATCTACTTCAACTGCATCTTCAAGAAATTCATTTCACTCGCTGGAGCTCTGACAACCTTGATTTTATTCACCTCTGGCTCAAGAAAACTATCTTCACGAAGGATTTAAGCAGATTCACCTAGGCAGTTTCTTTCAAATCCATCATCTGGAGGATTTCATCTCGGAAACACATTTTCTTCACATTTGCCTTAGAAAATTTTCAAGTTTCCCTTAGGAAAACTCATCAACCTCGTGCCCACTTGAAATCCTCATCCTGAAGGCCACAACAAAGCATGGAAGAATTTAAAATCAACTCCTCATCGATAATCCTCAATACCCAGAAGAAAATTTTCTCCAGAACGCATCGAACCCATGGGTACCCAACGAACGGGTTCATTTGATTTTCTTGAATTTTGAACCTTAGAAAATTATTTCCCTGTGAAATTTAAATCCGTTTTTCACATCTGTGAAGATCCTGTGTTGCCCTGACTTGAAAATTATTTATCTACCCTGCGGAGCTGGCATCTTCTGACTTCATCACTGGCAATTTTGCTCACATCTTGAGAAATTCCACCACCTCAAAGTTCAGACACATTTTCTAGAGGAAGAAAATATTTTGTGCCTTAGAAAATTTTTAAATCATCTCTTGGGAAAATTTTGCCTTGGAAATTTTTTACCTTAAAATTTTGGCCTGTGAGAAAGACACCAACTTCACTTAGAAAATTTTATTCATAGAGGTGCCTGGCACATTTTGTTTTTCTAGCCACCACTTCGCATTTTACTTCACACTTGAAAAATATTTTTGGAGCTCCAATGCCTAGCAACTTTGTTCACCACTTTGCAATATTTTCTAGCACATTTCACCTTGAGCGCATACCACTTAGAGAAATTTGAAATCACGTCTAGCATATTATCTCACACATATCACCCTGGCCATGCCTTAGGAAAAATTCTCCAACACCACCCACCACCTCAGGCGCATTTGAGGCTTGAAGAAGAAAAACGCCTAGCATTTACCAAGCTCCCACCACGCCTTAATCACATTTCACCTCACTTACCACCACCACTTACTTTTACCCTCCTAACTTGGGCGCATTTGGAGGGGTGAGGAGGACAAAACTCTTTGACTTTGTTGACTTGATTCATCTTGGGCGCATTTCAGCCTTGATGGAGGATAAACTTTTCAAACGCCTTCATGTGACCTTTCAGCTTCTCCGTTTTTGTCTCCATATGGCCCCATTTGGGTGCATTTTACTATGTGTGAAGGATGAGAATCTTGGACCCCCTTTTGACTTTGCATGGGCGCATTTGTGTGAGAGAAGAATTTTGAATCCCCAACGCCTTGGCATGTGACTCTTCGGCTTCTTATTTTTGTCCTCACATGGCATGATTTGGGTGCATTTGAGCATGCAAGGAGGATGAAAATCTTTGACCACTTTGACCATTTGCCTCTTGGGCGCATTTCTACCCAGGAGGAGGACGAGTTTAAGACTTAGAAAAATATCCAGCTCTCATGCTTCAAGTTGGGCGCATTTTGGCCTGGCTACTGGATAAAAATCATTGACTTCTCTTTGACTTTTGCACCTTGGGCGCATTTTGGCCTAGGTGAAGGATGAGAGTTGATACTTAGAAAAAATTTTAGCAACTTGCCTTCAAGGTGGGCGCATTTAGCCTAGGTAGGTGGATGGAGTTTTTTTTTTGACTTAGAAATTTTCTCAGCCATTTGTGCTTGAGGGCGCATTTTGCTATGCCTGCAGGATAAATGTGTTGACTTTCCTTTGACTTTTTCCTCCTTGGGCGCATTTTGGCCTGTGTGAAGGACGAGCCCAACACTTAGAGAAATTTCATGATCTCCAGCTGAGATGGGCGCATTTTCAAGGAAGTGAAGGATGAAGTTCCAGACTTAGCTATTTTTCTCGTCTTCGCCAGCTTCTCATGCCCTGCTATTTATAGTAAGCTCTTTGAATTTGCATCTCTGAGGCTCGGAACGACTTGAAATTTTGCGCACTGTATCCTCATAACCTTGTTGTCCTGCCGGCACTGCCATTTTTAGCTGACCTGCTATTTTTAGCACATTTCTGGAGGTAGCTTACTATAAATGGTGACCTCATGTTCCTGATAGCTCCAATGCTCCGATTGATTTGAAATTTTAATGAGGCGCTCACCACGTGACCTGTTGGCTGACACTGACGCATGCACTTGATTTACTATTTTTAGCCAGTTTCCAAATTGTCTTACTATAAATAGTAAGTGCTCTGTTTGACTTGAAATTTCACCAGCAGATAGCCTGAAGGACGCTGATCGCGGTGGTTTACATCGGTTTTCGAAAATTCTGACTTTTTATGCTCATGAGCTCTATTTGTCTTCGTTTCTGCTGCATTGCGATCAGCTCGTGAATCTGAACTGCTGGGAAGCGGCTGCCGGGACACACCTGCTAAAATAAAAATAGCAAGTTCCTTCACATGTCACACCATCGCGAAGCTCTCGAAAAACCCATCGAATCACGACATGCAAAAGAAACCCCGACATGCAAACCCTAAAAATAGCCTCCGAAGGCTGAATTCTGAAAGTGGTCGTCTCGTTTTGCATGTTATATCATCGCGAAGGTCTTGAAAACCCGAAGGAATATGCCAACATGCAAAGAAAAACTCGCATCGAACCCTCAATTCGCCCAAAGCCGGACTGCTAAAATAGTAAGTTGTTCGTTGCCAAATTTTGCATGCGAAAGTGATGTGCTCAATCCTATGTGATTTGGAATTTCAAATAGGACGGACATGTAATTGCACACTTACTAAAAATAGTAAGTACCTCAGAATCTGATGAAACTTGGTTGGAAGTCTGCTGGAAGCACACTGACAACAACGTTAAGCTCAGTTTTCAATTTATTCACCTTTACTTGACCTCAGACTAACCAGAAACGATGAAACCCTAATTTCAGACTTGGCCAAATTCACGTTGAAGCTTGCAAACGGGAACGTCCCCAGAAAGCAGACCATAGAAAAGAGACAGACGGAGAGAGAGGGAGGCAAAAACCAAAGCCAAAAAGACCAAAATGGAGCAAAAATTAAGGGTCCCCATCTTGGATGGGGCGATGTGTGAAAAGGTCACAACAAATACTTTGTAAGAAGTTGTTGTGAACACTTTCATAATAAAAGAGTTTTTCATTGATGGTGATCTCCTCTTTGTTATGAATAGCTAGCGAGGCTTCTTCGTCCTTCCAATTTACGCATAATCTTGAAGTAGCTTAAAGTAAAGTAGATTTCATTTCATGCAAGTACTTAGTAATTGTGGAATGTGGTGCTCGATTTGAACAAGACTTCGTTTATCCATACCACTAGCGGGCTTGTTGACGATGGGTTCGCCCTACGTGGTCAACTGGAGTACTTTTCAAACTTAACTTTGATTGTGATTCATGTGTTTGTATGCATCGTCTTGATGGTATTTGCATGTTGAATTGTAATCTGAACACCTTTCACTACTTCTCTGAAGATTGCACCGGTTTTGTGGAAGTTGTCCGAAGCGAGGCAAAGCAAGGCTCGGTTGAATTCTGTGAGAATTGATCGCCATGTCCCACGCCTTAGAGTAGATTAGAACCTTCCTATCCCTACACTCATTTAAATTCAGTTCATTTCTGGTTAGCGTTAGAAAATTTGCACTTACTTGCCAAATCACTCGAATCACGTGAAACCCTTTAATTTGTTGTCTGTTGTCAGCTATTGAACAATTGCGTAAGTCCCCTTGAAATACCAGCAAAATCAAATCTCGCCAACTGAGACTATTCGCCTAGAAGGAACTTTGGAGTTGAACGCACGAACTCTCTCGCAATCTTAGCGTGCTAGATACTTTGATTAAGAGATAATAGGGTAGCCGTTGGCCACTTTATTCTGTGTTGGTGCGGTCATGAAAAACACATCAACACATAGCTGATCAGCAATATGAATGCAAGTACAAAAAGTAAATTGATGGCTCAGCCGATCAACAATGCAAGTACTGAAAGTAAAGAAGGGCAGCAAGCCAACCCAATTACAATATGCAAGACGACAAGTCATGTCTCTTCCACCAATGGTGCGAATGATAATACTTTAATCAAAAAGTAAACAAGGCAGCGAGACCAGCTTCTTCCACTAAAAGTGGGAATACAATAGAAAATTGTAGAACGTAAATAGAGCTGATCAGTACTATTGAAACAACTTTACAATTAGAATAAATCCTGCAAGAAGCCAATAGTTAAGCTGTCCAAGAAGCTGCAAACGATATTATTTGATCTCCAATCTTCAAAGACTCACTAGATATGAAAACCCACCCCAAAACTCCAACTTCTACAAACTGAAATATCAGGCCAGCAAACTGAAAACTACAGACCAGCAAGTAATGAACTCACCAAAATGCTCATAAATCACTCAAAACTACTCCAAATGACATGAAACGAAATGCATATGACTCCTAGAGAGATGGCGACCAAGCTAAGACTGAAACTGCATCAAACCGAAGATATTTATTTTTCTAAAGCTTTCCATGACTTCCCAGGCAAAAGTGTGACTTGGAAAAGGGGCAACCTGCAAGATAAAATTAAAGACTCCACCATAAATTCCAAAAACTTGGACAAAGGGGTGCCCTGAGCCAAGGATAGAACACTAGACATTGGACCAATCACGATAGAACAAGACTTTCATGAGCTAGCAGACACTTCAAGGGCCATCAAAGAAAAGTTTGACAAAACAGAGGAGAAGAAGGAAAAACTAGAAGTGGAAAATTTGAGAATGATAGAGTTCATTCAGCAAATAACAGCCCCACTACGCCAAGAGAATGAAGCTTTTATTCCACCCTCTTCCCTTCCTCAGGAATCAGTTGGCACCCTTGAGACAATGAGGATTGAAAGCCAGGCAACCCGAAGATGGGTTAGTAATATCTCAAAATAGATGGAGCAATTCTTAGATAAATGTGCTCAAACTTATGACAAATCAGTTCTACTTGTAACTAAGATTTCGAAATAGAGGAATGTTGGGAAGATTTCCAATACATAGAGGACAAGGTGATACCTCGCCTGAAGGTTTTGAAGGAAGTATCCATGCAAGTGTTAGTCCAAGAAGGTGTTATTAATAATGGAGCCTCATATGACTTCAATAGATGGTGTTGTTCTTTGTTAGCAAAGAAAAAGATATATGATGAGATGAAAGAAGAGTGTGGTGTTATGCAAAATTCTCTTGGAAAAATACAACTTAGAATTCTCACATCACTTGAAAGATTGACAGGGAAGCAGACTCATGATACAAGTGGTTTGGATTTGGAAGGTTTAAAAGAAGGTGTGACAAATATTTACTTCAAAGAAATGGAGATTATTAAAGAAAACCAGCTAGATGATATGTCTTCCCTCTTGACCTTTATGGACAATTTTCAGAAGGAAGAAGGTAGATGGGAGAACTGTTGTGGCCTTTTCACACATCACCCCATTCAAAATGGGGACCCCCTAATTTTTGCTCCATTCGGGTCTTTTGGCTTGGGTTTTTCGGTTTGTCTCTCTCTGTCTGTTCTTTTCATTTGGTGATGTACTTGTCATTTGACCTGGATTTGAATTTTGGCTAAGTCTGGAGGGTTTTCTCATGGATTAAGGTTTATGATCTTCAGGGTATTTTGAGGTCAAATTGAGTTGGTTAATCAAGTTCTGAGCTTAGCACTGCTGTTAAGATGCTTTGAGCAGGCTCCCTCTGAATTTTCATTGAATTTCGACAAGCTTCTATTTTTAGTAAGTGCTAGTTTGGGGTTTGTTTTCTTGAGATTTTCAAATTCTGACAATTGCACTGCACTTAGAACACTGTGAGCGGCCTACTTGCAAAATTTGAGCTGAAACAGATAACTTGCTATTTTTAGCAGTTCTGCCTTCGAGGGTCATTTTTAGGGTTTGCATGATGGACTTTCAGATGCATGTCTAGAGGTTCTTTGTGGGTTTTTCGAGACCCTCACAGTGATATAGCATGCAAAGCGAGATGATGACTTTTAATGATTCAAGCTTCAATGGCTATTTTTAGGGTTTGCATGCAAGATTTCTCAACACATGTCTACATAATCTTTATGGGTTTTCTGAGACCTTCGCAACGAGGTAACATGCAAGCAGAGCTGGTCACTTTTCTGGAACTTGCTATTTTTAGCCAGTGCTCGCATGTTGATCATTTTTTCTAGGTTTTTCTGGGTTTTTCAAGATCTCTCGAGCAGTGTGACATGCAAACTCATCCGGCAGCTAGTTGGTCACTTTTTCAACCACTTACTATTTTTAGCAGTTCACTTCGATAGCTGCCCAGCACTTCAGAATCACGAACCCAATGACATGTAATAGAAACAGAGCTAAACGGAGGTCATTTGAGGCACATGCAAGACAAATTAGGGTTTCGAGCTTCAGGACCCAAAATGAGGGGTCAAATGCTAGAATTTCCGGAAATCGGTGTATCCCATCGCGATCAGCATCTTTCAAGGAGTCCACTGGTAAAATTTGAAGGCAATTGGAGCACTTACTATTTATAGTAAGTCACTCCTGAAACAGGCTATAAATAGTAAGTCAGCATCAGGCGCTAGTGTGAACGGGCAAGTCTACTGATGAGGGTCACGTCATTCAAATTTCAAGCTGAATGGAGTTGTGGAAATCTCAAAATCAAGCAGTTGCTATAAATAGTAAGTCACCTCCAGAAACATGCTATAAATAGCAGGTCAGCATGAGGCACCAGTGTGGGCAGGTCAAGCAAGTGAGGAGGACCCCATGGCGCGAATTTCAGATCAAACGGAGTTGCAAAGGTTCAAAAATCAAGCACTTACTATTTTTAGCAAGCCTGTGTAGAGGAATTAGGGTTTCCTAAAAAGTAGGGCGAAGCACGAGGGTTACATAGAAGCAGTATCCAGTCTTGATCGACATCCTTCAGGCGATCAGCACACAAAGTTTGAGCTCATTTTGAGCAATTACTATTTTTTAGTAAGTTGCTAAAAATAGCAGGTACATGCAGGCATTAGACAGTAAGAGCTCAATCACGTCACGAAGTTCGAAGCAAAGCAAAAATCCAACCTTCCGGAGCTTGAAATTGGCTTGAAATGCAAAAATTGAGGTACTTTCTAAAAATAGCATGTTAGGGCAAGCTGAGGGCACCATGAACAATTTGCCCTGAGTCAAGCAAAAGCTGGAAAATTCATCCAAGTCTGATAAAATGAAAGCTCCAGCATCAAAATCCACCTTAGAAGCTTGAAGCCTTGAAATTTTCTAAGGCAATGAAAACTTGAAGCTACCCATGTCAAATGTGCCCTTGCCAACTTGAAGTAAGGTGAAAATCTCCAAGTATGAGAAAAATGGAAGCTCCAACCATCATATGCGCCCTAGCTAGGAAAGAGGGTAAGAATTTTACTAAGTGTTATAAACTTGAAGTACACCCTCTAAAATGCGCCCTTGAAGTTGAAGATTGCTAAAAAAAAATTCTAAGTCATCAAAATTCGAAGCTCTGGGTTCAAAATGCGCCCAAGGAGAGGAGGAAGTGATTGAAATTCTCTAAGTCCTCAAGATTTGAAGTAGACCCCCTCATATGCGCCTTGACTTGAAGAGGTGAGTTGGAAAAGAATCTAAGTATGTGAAATTTGAAGCTCTACCCCTTGAATGTGCCTTTGATTTGAGAGGAGTTTGAAAAATATTCGAAGTGTGACAAATTTGAAGCTCAAGGCCTCATATGTGCCCAGCTAGGAGATAAGTGTGAGAACCCACACCTGGTGGACTCTAATCAACCACAATTTTCTGCCCTTTGTTTGATATTCAATGTTTTCAGTGTTTGGGTTTTGCTTGAGTTTTCAATGATGTTTTGCCAAGGAATAAAGAAAGTGCAAATAACATATGCCAATGCTCAAATGAAAGATATGCTGATAGTACTATGAAGGCTGGAAAACAAATCCATAATATCCTTTACAAGGAACAAGTGACTTTAATACAGATTTGTCCTTTTACATTTCATGAAATTATGAGCTCATACCGGAAATATGCAAATCTGAACCCTTAACAGCAATGACTGGAACAACAATTATTTTGTGAATTTTCTGAGTGTAGGCATGATTGTCACAATCTAGATTAACCCAGAATTTGAACAGCAATTAAAAGACTCAGTCTAGAACATCATTTACACACAGCCATGGCAAGATAGCACCCCCAGAACTCACACAGCAGTAACTGAGACACTTTAAAAGGCTTGCAGACCTGGATTTATGCATATGCAATTAATTAAAATATGAAAACACCTAACCTGTATCTCACGCCTGCCCTATAGATGAAGACAACAGTCTTTATAAGTTTGATGATGCTCACAGCATGATACTGAACCCTTCAGTGACCTCCCAACAGCACCATAAATGCCCAGAACTTCTCACGTGATGTAAAGACAGGGCCCCAAGTGAGGTAAAGGCTGCACCCAAGTCTGAAAATTACACATCAACCTTAAAGAGGTGAATAGTACTGTAGCAGCACTGTAGCGCGGGTACTATTCACATCACTGTAGCACCAACACTAATTCTGATCTGCAAATAATAAACTTAGAATTTCTTCATTGAATTCTTTCAAACCCTTAACAAATCTTCTCCAATACGCCCTAAATGATTCCCACGTGCCCAAGAGGGATGATACACAACCAGCTATAAATGTTCTTCAACAATAAACTTCAAACCCTTATATTCCTTGTATTTCTTCTCCAATTTAGCACAAATTGAAAGGACTAAATTATCCTCTCCTTAATTGCAACCCTTCAAGAGATCTTTCACTCTCTCAGTTATGCTATCAATAGGAAGTTTTCGTCTCCTATGATTAAAGGGAAAAACTGCGAAAGCCCTAGGCTCCACAAATAAAAATCAATCAAAATAATATTCATCAACTAGATGCTGAGAATGAGCTCTTGCCTCTCTTTTTATTCTTTCCTTAAGAGAGCTCAAACACCTTCCTAGCCAATGTGGGATAAAAGATTTATTCCCACATTAAATTATTCACTTAGTACACTTTATTATATTAAAGTGATTTTATTATTATAAAGTTACTTTATAATTTTATAATAATATTAAAATATTAAATAAATCACTTAAGTCACTTAAACTTTAATATCTCTTGATGTACTTGTCTGATTGCTAAGCCGTCTGAGCTAGGAGTCGACTCTCCCTGTTCTCCATGTGATTGGATGCCTGTCTAAAAATAGAAACCTTGAATAGTGACTTACTATAAATAGTAAGTATGTGAAATTGAGTCTAAAAATAGCTGCAAAGGCCCAATCAAGGTCGACACTGCCAATATGCTTTGCTCAGGTGTCTTTCTATTAATAGGAACCTTGACTCTCCCAAAATAGTAACTTACTATAAATAGTAAGTGTGCCAAATTGAGTTAAATAACCTGTGCAAAGGCCAAAACCTAAATCCAACTGAAGAATAATGTCTCTAATTACCGAGTAACTGCCACAGAAGACCCTCTATCCATAACTGTTAGCCTACGAGGGTCAAATGATAGGCTAATCCTTACGAACTCTGATGCTCGCAAAAATGGGGACATTACAATAAGGCCTTAAAATATTCGAAGGCATGAAAATTGAAAGTAGAAGACCGTATATGCGCCTTTGACTTGAAATAAACCTTGGAAACGTCTAAGTATGGAAAACTTGAAGTAAGATACCTTGTGTGCACCCAAGAACTTGAGGAGGGGTAAGAAAAGGAATTTAAATTTGAAGCTGCCTATGTGAAATGCGCCCTTGCAAGCTTGGAGGAATTGGAAAATATTCTAAGTGTTTTAAAGTGAAAGCATGACCTCCTCTATGCGCCTTGGCTGGAAGAAGAGGCTTAAAATTTTCTAAGTATGGAAAATTTAGAGTAAACCCCCTTGAATGCGCCTTTGACTTGGAGGGAGACTTAAAAATATTCTAAGCATTCGAAACTTGAAGTAGGCCCCCTTGTATGCGCCTTAAGAAGGAAGAAAAAGCTGAAAATTTTTCTAAGTGTTATAAACTTGAAGCTTAGACCCCAATATGCGCCTTAGTTGGAGAAGCTGAGTTAAAAAGTTGACTAAGTGTTGTAAACTGAAAGCTTGATACCCTATATGTGCCCAAGGAAAGAAGATGGCATGGGAAATTTTTCTAAGTACTGTTGATGTGTTTTTCGTGACCGCACCAACGCAGAATAAAGTTGCCAACGGCTTCCCTATTCTCTCTTGATCAAAGTACTCCGCATGCTAAGATTGCAAGAAAGTTCATGCGTTCAACTCCAAGGTTCTTTAAGTGCGAATAGGCTCAGTTTGGCTCGATGTGATTTGCTAGTATTTCAAGGGGACTTACAGAATTGTTCGGCAGCAGAGAAAGGAATTCAAATGCTCGAAAGATTTATCGATGAAGTGCGGGTTTCCTATTCTAACCAGAAAGTACCGAATTGAAATGGGGTAGGGTTCAGAGAGTCTAAATCTATTCTAAGGCGTGGGATATGGAGCTCAACTTCAGCAAACTTCTAACCGGACTTCGCTTTGCCTCGCATCGGACAGCTTCCATGGAGTCGGTGCAATCTTCAAGGGAGATGACTAAAGATGTTCAAACCACCACTTGACATGAAGATACCATCACAACGACGCATACCATCATTCAAGCTGTGATTGAAGTTAAGTGCATGATATTCCAGTTGACCACACAAGGCGCATTCACCATCAGCAAATACACTAGTGGTATGGATAGACGAAGTTGCTTAGATCAAACACCACATTCCACAATTACTATCCTCTACTTGCATGAAATGAAACTTATTCTACTTTGAGTCACTACTTGAATCAGAAGGACGAAGAAACCTTGCTAGCTACTCACAACAAAGACGAAGTTCACCATCAATGAAAAGCTCTTTTATTGAGAGAGTGTTCACAACAATTTCTTACAAAGTTTTCAAAGGGAAAACTTTCCCTCTTCTTCAAACTACACTATCAATCTATACTAAGTTACTCCTAAGCTATCACCTACTTGTCTCTCTACTCCGACTTCTACTCTAATTCTACTGTCTACTGAGTTACAAATGAGGGGGACTCCCCCTTTATATAGCTAGCCAAGTCCCAAAGGACGGCTAGGGTTACAATCAATAGAGTGGCTAGAATCGTGCCACCTCAGCCCTAAACAGGATTTGCCCTAAAAACCGCCACAAAGGAGAGTGGGGTAATAAATGCGCCATAATGTCCACCATCATCCTTCTAGAAGATTCCATTTGCAGATGCGTTCACACTGTTCTCGATCTTCTTCTTGACTTTTGTTCTTCAACTTCTTCCACTTGAGGGTCTTCATCTTTGTCACTTGAGTTAATACTTAGCCAATTTCTTGCAGCTTTTTCTTCCTTCGAGATTGAAACTTGTAATTTTATCCTCCTCCGAAGGTTGTAATATCATCGTGCTTCACCACTTCCAGACATCGTGCTCTGGCCTCGACATTCCTCCTGCAAAACAAGCGAGGAGAAGAGTATTAGAATACTTCATGATATAAACTTAACTCACTTACCTGATCCTCACGCTCCAACTTTCAAGCGTTCATCGCCAACTTTGTGTTCAAGTTCATGCCTTAGACAAACTTCATCTTTGAGAAATTCATTTCACCTGCTGGAGCTCTGATAACCTCGATTTTATTCATTTCTGGCTCAAGAAAACTATCTTCACGAAGGATTGAAGCAAATTCACCTAGGCAGCTCTTTTCAAATTCATCGCCTGGAGGATTTCACCTCGAAAACACATTTTCTTCATTTTTGCCTTAGAAAATTTTCAAATTTCCCTTAGGAAAATTCATCAACCTGGTGCCCATCAAAATCTTCACCTCAGAATCCTCGACATGCTGTGGAAGACCTTAAAATCAACTCCTCACTGATAATCTTCAATACCCAGAAGAGAATTTTCTCCAGAACGCTTCGAATCCATGGGTCTCCAATGAACAGGTTCATTTAATTTTCTTGAATTTTGGAACATTAGAAAATTATTTCCCTGTGAAATTTAAATTCGTTCTTTGCATCTGTGAAGATTTCCTATTGCTCTGACTTGAGAAATATTTATCTACCCTGCGGAGCTGGCGTTCACTGACTTCATCACTGGCAACTTTGCTCATCACAGGAAAATTCCATCACCTCTCCAGACTTAGGCATTTTTCTAAGGGAGAAAATATTTTGTGCCTTAGAAAAATTTTGGATCACTTCGAAAATTTTGCCTGTGAAAATATCAACTTCACTTAGAAAATTTTTCATAGAGGTGCCTGGCACATTTTATTTTTCTAGCCACCACTTTGCATTTTACTCGACACGGAAAAACATTTATTTGAAGCTCAAACGCCTTAGCAATATTTTATTTTTCTTCACTTAACATCTTAGGCGCGTTTTATATCTTAAGGAGAATATTCATCTGGTGCCTAGAGATTTTCACTTCCAACGCCTAGGCAACACATCCCACACCTTGCAATATTTTCTCACACATATCACTTGGGCGCTTATCACTTAGAAGACATTTTGAAACCACGCTTTAGCATTTATTCTCAACATGCCTCACACGCCTTAAAAAAAAATCTCTAAGACTTGCCACCTTAGGCGCCTTTCACACTTGAGGAGGAATATTGCCACGCCTTGGAGTATTCACTTGCCTTTTACCACGCCTTGGAATTTTTTTTTTTAACCACCTTTCACCTCACTTACCAGCTTGCATTTACCTTTACCATCCTAACTTGGGCGCATTTAGGCATGTCTATTGGATGACTCTTTCAACTTCACTTTTTTGTCTTGACATGCACTAGTTTGGGCGCATTTCACCCCTTGAGGAGGACGAACTCCTTTGACTTGTTGACCCTCTTCTAACTTGAGCGCATTTTCATGCATGGGAAGGATAAAGATTGTTGACTTGTTTGACTTATTTCATCTTTGGGCGCATTTCCATGTAGCTGGTGGATAAACCTTTTCCAACGCCCCTGGGTGACTCTTCACCTTCCGTTTTCGTCTTTACATGCATGTGTTTGGGCGCATTTTTCCCCTTGAGGAGGATGAAGAACGTTGACTGCTTTGACTTCCTTGTGTTTTGAGCGCATTTCACCCCTGCTGCAGGATGGGCGCATTTTGATGGGGGTGGCGGATTTCTACACTTAGAAATATTTTCATCCTCTTTCTTCTTCAAGGTGGGCGCATTTAGGCATGCCAACAGGATGAAAATCGTTGACTTCCTTTGACTATTTGTGCTTTGGGCGCATTTTGCCCCCTGAGGAGGATGAACTCCAGACTTAGAATTTTTTCGTGCTGGGCATATGCTTGAGGGCGCATTTAGGCTAGGCAGAAGGATGAAAGGCGTTTACCTTATTTGACTTCCTCCAGTTTGGGCGCATTTTGCCTTGTGTGAAGGACGAGCTTCAACATTCTTAGAAAATTTTCATGCTTCCTCACTAGCTGGCGCATTTTGCCTTGTCTTCTGGATAAAGTTCCAGACTTAGACAAATTTTCTTGTTGCTTGCCAGTATTTCATACCCTGCTATTTATAGTAAGTCTTCTGAATTTTGCACCTTTGAAGCTTGGAATGGCTTGAAACTTTGCACACTGCATCCTTATGATCTTATCAACCTGTCGGCACTGCCATTTTTAGTTACCCTGCTATTTTTAGCATGTTTCTGAAGGTGGTTTACTATAAATAGTAACCTCATGTTTTTGATAGCTCCCATGCTCCGATCGAGTTGAAATTTGGATGAGGCGCTCCTCACCACGTGACCTGTTGGCTAACACTGACGCATGCAGTCAATTTACTATTTTTAGCCAGTTTCCAAATTGACTTACTATAAATAGTAAGTGCTCCGTTTGACTCGAAATTTTACCAGCAGATAGCCTGAAGGATGCTGATCGCGGTGGTTTACATCGGTTTTCGAAAATTTTGACTTTTTACGCCTATTTTTAGGCTCCGAAGTTAGAAACCCTAATTCGCTCCGCATGCACATCAAATGAACTCTATTTCTCTTCGTTTCTGCGGCACTGCGATCAGCTCGTGAATCTGAACTGCTGGGAAGCGGCTGCCGGGACACACCTTCTAAAAATAGCAAATTCCTTACTGAGTGGTTATCTCTGTTTGCATGTCATACCACTGCGAAGCTCTTGAATCCCACCAAGAAACCGACATGCAAACCCTAAAATAGCCTTGGAAGGTTGAACTCGAAAGTTGTCTCGTTTTGCATGTTACACCGTTGCGAAGGTCTCAAAACCAGAAGGAATACGCAGACATGCGAAGAAAAACTCTGCATCGACCCCTGAAATTTGTGAAGCCGAACTGCTAAAATAGTAAGTTGTCCGTTTTCACTCAAAATTTACACGCGAGCAGTCGATGTGCTCGAGTACTGTGTGTGTCGGAATCTCAAAATAGCTGACAAATTGCCCTGAATTTCACACTTACTAAAAATAGTAAGTATCTCCGAATTATCTGAAAATCCGTTGAAAGCCTGCTGGAAGCATACTGACAACAATGTTAAGTTCAAATTTTCAATTACTGACTCTATTCGACCTCGAACTGACCGGGAAAAATGAAACCCTAATTTTCAGACTTGGTCAGTTTCACGCTTAAGCTCAAAGACGGGCACAACCCCCGAAAGGCAGACAGTAGAAAAGAGAGACAATGACAAAACAAACGAAAAGCAAAGCCAAAATTAGGGGGTCCCCATTTGCAATGGGGCGATGTGTGAAAAAGGTCACAACAAGTACATGAAACTTGAGGTAGCTACCAGCAAATGCGCCTTAACTCAAGAAGAAGTCAATGAAAATTTTTAAGGCATAAAAACTGAAAGCTTACTATCCTAAGTGCGCCCTTGATTTGGAGAAGAAATTTGAAATCTTATGAGTATTGAAAGTTGGAAGTAAGATACCTTGTGTGCACCCAAGAAGTTGGAAGGCTGAAAACATTCTAAGTGTTTTGAATTGAAAGCTCCCTACCCTAGATACGCCCAAGAAGCTGAGAGAGTTTGAATTTATTCTAAGGCATTTAGTTTTGAAGCTGGACACTCCATATGCGCCTAAGAAGAGAAGAGGGTGGTTAAAAGTTTCTAAGGCATGAAAATTGGAATTAGAAAGGACGACATGCGCCTGGCTTGAGGAGAGTATTATTAAAGTTAGAAAATTTTATCTAAGTGTTCAAAATGAAAGTGTGACCTTCCATATGCGCCTAGAGGTTTGAAGCTGGGAAAATTATTTTATGATTGGAACCCCAAAATAGTAAATACGCCCAAGCTTGTGACTAAATGATGGAATTTTCCTAAGGCGTTGGAAATAAAATGAAGTTTGTTCTAGTAAAAAAAACGCCCCAGGCTGGAGGAGTCAAATAAATTTTAATTAAAATTATTTTCCAAAGTTTAAAAAAATCAAATGTCCCCCTTTGGCTAGACACATGGAATTTTGAAGTTGAAAAATATTTATTAAGGGGAAAATTTATTTTGGAAAATGTTCTGAGAAGAAAATAATTTCGCCTGGTGATTTTAAAATATTAGAACTCACAACTGATGAAATTTTTTCCGGGTGAAATATAGATTTTTCTAAGGCGTTGGCGAAGGAAATAAATAAAGTTTCTCAATGTAATAAAATTCTGAGGCGTTTAAATTAAATTTCAAAAATAAATACGCCATTGTTCAAAGATCAAATAATTTTTATGCTGGAGTAATTTTAATAAACTTCTCAAAAATGCTTCAGTCAACTGAAAGTGACCTGCAGTCAAGGAGGGAAACTTTAATTTTCGAACGAGGAAAGAATCTCCCACAATAGAAAATTCCTATGACAACTCTATGACGACTGAGCATATTCCCTCCCGAATTGGAAATTTTCTAAGTAGTGGGGAAGTGAATTAATGACAACTGCTAAATTGGGCGCCTGCTTTCAGTTATATAAACTCTGAAGCTATTCATTTTTCTTCACAAGTTGCAGAGTTGAGATTGTGATAGTGCTGAAAGTGATTGCCGAGTGAGTGAGGAATTTTTGAGTTGAGTAAATTATTTTCCTAAATGCTGAGAAGAAGAGAATTCTGAAGTAAGGGAGTTGAGCTTGATTTTTTTTTCGGAGTGCTAAAAGCGGTATTGCTGAAAGTTGTTGAAGCTCAAAGTTTGAATTTCAGTGTTATAATTCTCGAGGTTTGGAGTTGGTGGTTTAATGCTGAAGATTTTTTATTTTTAAAGCTAACTCCACTTGCCAGCCATCTCGTAGTAATTTTATTTAAGTTAGAATTGTAATGCTTGATTTTTTATTTTGCAGATGGCTGAAGTTCGAAGAGGAGATGCTGCAGGAACAAGCAAGGTTGCAGGCAGAGCTGGAAATGCTGAAGCAGGCAATCATCAAACAGCTGAAGAAGTCATTCATTCCTGAATCGAAGTTCGTGTCGAAGCTTGGAGGTTTGATTGATACAAACCTTGGTTCATTCAACCTCAAAGCATTCAAAAGAAGAATATACGGGCAAGGTGGTTATCCTCCATCAGTGACTTCGCACAACATCGTGAGGAGTGGATTATATGCAGCTGTTGGTTTTCCACCAGCAATTCGATGTCCTGAGTTGATTATGGAGTGTGCAAACTACTACAAGTCAGACCACCGAACAATTGTTTCTCCAAAGGGGAAGTTGCTGGCAAATTTCACACCTGAGGCTATTGGAGAAGTGTTTGGGATTCCAGCTATGGACAAAATGTTGTACAAGTCTAAGGAGAGGGCTGATAAAATGTATGCATCATCTTTTGATAGGTGTGCAAAGGGAATCAACACAACATGGATGAGGAAGCCAAAGCCTCCTGGCGCCAAGTTGCCAAAGCAGATCATCTCATAGGAGCTGAAACAAGAATATTGTGACTTAATCATGATGCTCAGTCGGGTGAATGGCAACTCACAGGCGTATGCTTTTGAGCCTTGGATGTTCTTCTACATCAGTGTGGTGTTAGAGTGGAAAGAATATGTGGATTGGGCGAAGATGATCAATGACAACATTGATGAACAATTTAGAAGCCTAAGGAGAACAAAGATGTTTTACATGAGCTCGTATGTCATTTATATGCTAGCTCGAATGACAAGGTATAAGGGGCTGACATACCAAGAGCCGATTGGATGTGGTTCTGGTCAATTCAAAATCCATGAAGCTTGCAGGCAGCTGCATTTGACAAGTACCTCCAGCTTCAAAAGAGTGAACGATGCTTTCACTATGTATATCACAAGGACTCTTCAACGGAGAACGCAACAAAGAATATCCAAAGAGGCACAGAAGTTGATTAAAGAGTACGGGTTTTGGTTTATCCAATTCCCGAAGTTCACGTATATAAGGTTGTTGGGGTTCCATTCATATGCCTACCAACTACCCAGATACCCCACAGATAAGATGGTGATGCTCGAAGTGTCTAGGCAACTCATGGCCTACGACAAAATTATAAGGAAGAAGAAGAAAGGAGGATTGCACTTTCCTATTGTTATGGGAAATTCGCTTGAGGAGTGCCCTTCTTTGCAAGCAGCCAAGGAAGCGGAGGATGAGTTGCAATTTTATCACCTCACTCTCCACACCAGCTGACAAGACTTTGATCCTCAAAGGAAGATTGTGGTGATACAGGGAGAAGAATATCGGCACAAGGCTCATGTAGAAGATTTTTGGGCTAATGCAGAAGATGTGGCCAAGATTAGGAGGATGTGCTCCAGATTGCCTATGAAATTGATCAAAGAGTGTGAGGTTGTCCAAGTTCCAGATCAAGTGGATGAAGATGCTAGCATTACTCACCCAGATTATGAGTCGATAAAGGACACACCAATCCCATTGCCTGATTGGGTGGAGCCGGAAATCACGGACTTGGACACTTTGTCTATGCCTGTCCTAACTTTCACGAGGAGTTGGGTGGATGGGAATGTTCACAGGCATAAGAGAAAATCAATTTCCCTCACATACAATCTCATGGGCGATTGAAGGCCACCGATGTTGATAAAGAAGAGGAAACAAATCACCCAAGCTGCAGAACCACAAGAGGAGGAACCAATTCGACCTGAGCCTCAGAGGACGGAGGAAGCATCGCCCACACAGTTGTTGGCTCACTCTTCCAGCGTACAGGAGGTGTCAATATTTGCATGTCAGAGGGTTAGAGTGGCTGAAGAACAGGAAATGGAAGAAGTTAACCAACCATTGCCTAGGAGCCTGATAGTCAGAGTGCTAATGCTCCTAGGAGTGCCAACCAGCCAGATGAAGATAAAGAAACAGAAACAGACATTCGCTTGGATCGTGCACTCGAAGTAGCCTTTGAGGATGAAGACATTATGGAGCCTGAAGTTTGGGGTCTTGAAGAGGATAGTCAGCATATGGAAACGGATGAGCCTCAACCGAATATTGCTGAAGAAGAAATTCATGAAGTAGAAGCAACAGAGGAGCAGCCGCTTATTGTCTATAGCACTCAACAAGACGTCCCAAATTGGGCTCACCAGTGCAATAAGAAGAGATCAAGAGGACGACACTGACCCAGCAATAGAGATGGAGGAGCTCCTTAACAGATTAAGTGGGTCACCTAAAAGGAAGAGAGCTAGGAAGTACTCCAGGATGGAAACGGATGAGGCCGGTTCTCACACTCTCCATGTTGCGGTTCAGAGGGAGGAATGTGATCTAGGCGAAGTAATGCCTGAGAATTACATAGTCACTACAATTGAATTGGGGCGCCCTACTGGAGCACAAGTGAGCGAGGAGGCTAAAAACTCTTTCCAGGCGCTGAAGGATAGGCTGTTGCGAAAACAAGAAAAGTACAAGAGGCTAAAAAGGGAGCATAGGGCGTTAGTTGGGTATGTGCGGCATCTAGCACGTCCATGTGCTCAGGAGAACCCAATAGTGGAACTTCCACCTAAGCTTCCACAGGAGTCAATCAGTGGGCTCAAGGAGATGAAGAGGGCCATTCAAGAGGGAGACAAGTGGATTGGCGGTGTTCATACTGAGGTTGAGAGATTCATTGTAGATCTTGTCTCCTCTTTCCAGCATGCTTCCAGTATCCTCTCTCGTTTGGAGAACATTGAGCAGGCATGGAATGATACTCACATATTTGAAGATAAGACTATTCCACGCTTGGTTGCTCTGATGCGCATACCAATGCAGCTTTGGTTGAAGAAGGGGTGATTCAGGTAGGAGATCGATATGATTTTCCAAGCTGGTATTCTATTGCATTCACTAGCCGAGGTTTCTTCGACATTGCAAGGACAGAGTCGGCCAAGATCAGGAGGGCCATGGGAAATATTCATGAAGGCATCTTCAACACGCTGGAGGCATTGTTCGCAAAACGACCAACTCCCGAGGAGGTGACAGTAGATGGATTGAAGGGCAGGTTGCAGCCATTCTTCTTTGAGATGAGGGTATTTGCTCAGGTGGACTTTGAAAATATCACCACATTCTCCGCCATTATTCAGAGCACGCAGGAATCCATTGAAGCTTGGAGAAAGTCTTGTATCCGGCAAGAGCAAACAATTGCTATCCTCGAGTATCAGCTCAATCTTACTCTGGCTATTTCTGAATAGGAGGTTGATGCAATGCTGGCCCGGTTTGTTGCTTTCACAGTTAGAGAGAAGAACAATGGGAACAGGATCCTGAACGAGAATCTTCTGGAAGGATAGTGGGCATTAATTGCCCATAGTGGTCAAAGGAGGAATTTGCCATTTTTGTGCTCATTAATTGCACCACTCCACCTTCTGGCGGTTTTTAGGGCAGAATCTAGTCTAGGGTTGATGTGGCTCAATCTGAGCCGTCCATTGTAATTTAATTTGGACCGTCCATTGAGATTGGCCAGCTATATAAAGGGGACTCCCCCTCATTTGTACATTATTAGACCAGAGAATAGACATTCTGATAGAGCGTAGAGAGAAAGTTTAGAGTTAGCATAGTTTCATTGCATAGCATAGTTTGAAAGAGAAGGAAAGTTTTCCCTTCGAGAACTTTGTAAGGAATTGTTGCGAAGACTATCATAATAAAAAGAGTTTCATTGATGGTGAATTTTTCTTTTGTTATGAGCAGTTAGTAAGATTACTTCGCCATTCAACTTCAAGTAGGACTTAAATTAGAGTAATTTTCATTTTCATGCAAGTAGTTAGCTATGGATTTGTGGTGATTGATCAAGGTAGCTTCGTTTTAATCCATACCACTAGCAGCTTGCTGACGGCAAGTTTTCCTTGTGTGGTCAACTGGAAAACATTTCAAACTTAACTTCGATTGTGGTTCACGTGTTTGTATGCGTCGTCCTGATGGTATATGCATGTTGAATTGTAATCTGAACATCTTCTGCTACTCCCTTGAAGATTGCACCGATTTTGTTGAAGTTGTCCAATGTGAAGCAAGGCAAAATCAGGTTGAAGTCTGCTGAAGTCAAGCTCCACACGTCTTGCACTTAGACTAGGACATAAATTTTCTAATCCCTACAGCCATTCAATTCAGTACATTCCTGGTTAGTTTTAAGAAAATTCATACCTCATCGCCAAATCATTCACAATGCACGAAAATCCCCTTTCCAATCATTAACCTATTGTCAACTACAAACCTTTTGAACAATTGTGTAAGTCCCCTCGTGTAAACAGCAAATCACAATGAACTGACTGAGGGTATTCCATAAAATTTCAGAACCTTGGAGTTGAACATACGAACTTTCTGGCAATCTTAGCATATGGAATTCTTTGATCAAGAGAGAATGGAGTAGCCTTCGGATACTTTGTTCTGCTGATTGGTGCGGTCACAAAAATCACATCAACAAGAACACTTTTACTCAGTGTATTGAAGCATTGGACGTAATTGGAGTACAGCTAGATACTATGCCAAACATATCAATGGAGGAGCTCGACTTGGTGATGACAAAGTTTCTTGCATTTGTAGCTAGAGAGCAAGCCAAGGGGAACTGCATTTTGGATTCTCACTTGCTTGATTAGCTTGCAAGGCGTCAATGTTTTCCACACTCCAAGTGGTTCATCCTACTTGTGCCATGTGTCCATGAAGTTAGTTATGCTTTTTAGGGTTAGGGTTTCTGAAAATAATATTAGCTATTGATCTCAAATCAATCTAGGCTGTTGGTTTGTAATTGGGGTGCCTATATAAACCCCATTCATTTCATTTATTCAGAGAGACTTGTGAAATTGTTGCTACTAGTGCTATTCAAATAATGATTTGACTCATAGATGAGCATTTGTTACTTTGAAAGCTTGCATGGTTTCATATTTCTTCAATTCAATAGATTTATTTTCAGCAATTTTAAGTGAAAGAAAGATTGATAGTGTTGATTATGGTGGAATTAGTTCATACCTTTTTCAATTGAATGATTTTCAATTTGATGTGCAAGGTTAGTCTGAACTTTTGAATTATTAAATTTGAATTCTATTACTTGTATTCATTGTTCGAATTGATGGTGATATTAAGTAATAGGATATCATTCGCAAACCCCTTTGAAGATTGCACCATCTTTGTCTAGTTGTAGTCATTGTACTTGGCAAAGCAAAGATAGGTCTGAATTTCACCATTCAACATTTGTCTCTCGAGTTCATAGGAGTAGTTTAGCGTTACTCTAGTCTAAACCGTATTCCTTTTTTTTTTTTTTTAGATTGGCGGAAATAGAACTTCACCACTCATTATTCATAGCATTCAAAGTCCAAAGTGATAGCATTGAGCATAAGCCCCCCTTGAAATACCAGCAAAACACATCAAACCAACTGAGACTATCCTATATGCACCACGAACCTTGGAGTCTACTTTGTGATCACTTAGTTTAGCACATTGGAGTCTTTGTTCAAGAGAGAATAGGATATTCTACTGGGTATTTTATTCTAATGTTGGTTAAGGTCACAAAACTCGCATCAACACCTGGTAACTCCAAAATGTTACCATCAATGAAACTCAAGCTGAAAATTCTAGAAGGAGTGAAATCGATATCATGCAGCATCTCATTCCTAAAAATCTCTAAGTAATCGATATCAACAATGCCATTGTCTTCCTCAACTTTGGGCAGTAGGAAGGAAAGTCTGCTCAACTCAACAATGTACTCCTCAGTATATCTCCTCAAGGTGTCAAGCAGAGCTACGTTTGCAAATGTAACTTCCCTAAAGCTTCTTGCAAAGAGGAGAGCTATCCTTTGCAAGAGTGTTGGCGTAACAACTAACACCTCTGGAGTATAAGTTGGTACGGACAGCTATGCACACTACGCAATGAGTGCTCTTCAAATTAGGAGGGGAAGCTCCCTCATTATGCTAGACAAAAGTACTTGAAAAGGGAAATAAACTAAACTATATCCTGTCTTTTTTGTCTCAGCTGTAAGAGGTACAAGGCTTTCAAGAAAACTATATACGTTGCAGCTAAGTATTTTCTAGTTTTGCAGATCACTAACTACAACTAAGTTAACTACTTTAAAACTATCCAGTTTCCTCAAGAAAATAGAGTATGAGGAAATGGAGCAGGAATGATTGTTTTGACGACAAACAAGAATAGATTCTCAACTTGAAGGCGAGGTGGCACATCTATTAGCTCAATCTAGACCAGTTTATTATTCACACACATCACACGATAAACAAGAACAGATTCTCAGCTTGAAGGCAAGGTGGCACATCTATCAGCTCAATCTGAACAAGTTTATTGAACACAAAACAAAATCAATTTAACTAAGGAAAGAATTCACCATCATAATTGCATGAAACCCAAGTGGCATAACAATTCATCATAACAGTAAATACTCATGAACAAATATAGAATGAGCAATATTGAAGGCAAGGTAGGCACAACATATATTTCTCTCTCATGCAAAAGTTATGTACAAATGAGCAAAAACTCTTATTTATAGACATCAAAAGATGTAGGGAACCCTAAAATCACCTTGAGTCAACTACAGTCTTGCAATGCATGCAAGATTTTATTGCTAAACCTTAACAAAGCAAACTATACAGTTAACTGGAAGATTACCATTAGTTAACCGGTACATCTAATCTAAATGGACAATGTGCAAGCATGCATGTCCTTTTTGAAAGCAAAGTTAATTGGAACACTATCCTCAATTAATTGAAAACCCTAACCCTAACTCCTGTGATAATTCCAAGGAAGAGATATGCATGTATGAAATCAGCAAGTGAACTCAAGACTGAAAATCAAGTTAACTGCTACACCTGACTCTATCCTTGAAACTAACTGCAGATCCCAACTGGCAGATCACTCCAAGTCATCTCAGTCCAACACCTCAACCAAGAATTCATCAATCACTCTATCCTCTGGCACTTTAACGCTGTCCAAAACAATAATCTGTTTCTTCAATTCTCTGTCACTCTCCTTGATCGTATGCATGTATTCTCTGACATCTTCAGTCGCCTTCTTGAAACTAGCTGAAATCATAGCAATATTCTCCAGTTTAGACGCCATAGGATCTCCTTCAAGATTATCACGAATCAGCTTGTCAAACTCAGCTTGCACCACATTCAGTCCAATATACGTGCCATCTTCAAGAAGGTAATGACACGGGATCTGAACAACAAAGCCACTGACGAGTGCAAGAGCTCCGACAACGTTATCTTTTAGTGAAAACAACTTGGTAGAGATCTTTTCACATATCTCCATTTTGAAAAGGTGCTGCTCTTTCCAGGTGAAAACCTTCTCTCTATCTTCATCAATCTCCAAAGCATCATATGCAACAGACAACTGAGATATAAGAATTTGATCCTTGGCTAAACTCTCCGCAACTGAAATCTCGAGCAGTTGGATCCCTTGACGAAGTTTATGTGCATCACTCCTCAACTGATATAGATCCATAAGAAGAAATCGACCTATAACAATGAAGCTTTCAATCCAGTTGTCCAAAAGTCTGCCATGACTAACTAATTGATCCAACTTTTGTTGTTCTGCAGGTGTATTCTGTGAAAGAGTAGGTGCTCTACTTGGATTTCCATGGACAAGATTAGAGATATATTTTCAAAGTTGACTGTTCTCAGCTTTAAGCAGTGCTTTATCTTCTCCGTACTTCGTGATGCGTTCTTCAAGATTATTGGTAACAATCTTAAGAAGGCTCACGTTTGTCTCTCGAGTGGTCTTGCCAAGATTTTCCTTGGTGAAAGTAAAGTCACTGACTTCAACCTCATCTAGGCTCTTACCCTTTGGAGGAATAGCAACCTATATAACAATCTCTAACTCTGGAGTCTTCTCGATATGCACTTGCTTCTTGATTTTCTTGTTCGACCTCTTCTGATAAGGCTCACCGAACTCAGATAAATCAAGGTTGTATGAAGGTTCTCGCCTTTGTCTCCCTAAAGTCCTCTCAAGCCAACAAGACTGAACAATATTATCAATTCGAGGAGAGAGTGTCCTTGATGTATCAAACTGTGGTGGGTCGGTAGTCTCTGATTCCACTCGAACTGGTATCTTAGGTTCTGAATCTATATCAATAAGTTGCACATGTGGTGAACTAGGAGGCGAAACACGTGGCTCACCCTAAATGACTGTCTTGTTGTGACCTTTTCCACACATCGCCCCATTGCAAATGGGGACCCCCTAATTTTGGCTTTGATGTTGAACTTTTGGCTTTGCTTTCGGTCGTTTTGTCTCTCTTTTCTGCTGTCTATCTTTTCGGGGATGTGCCCTTCATTGAGCTTAAACATGAAATTGGCCAAGTTTGAAAATTAGGGTTTTGAACTTACTTAATTGAGGTCAAATGAAGTGAGTAAATTGAGATTTGAGATTAGCATTGATGTTAGTGTGCTTCCAGCAGGTTCTCACAGAAATTTCATCAGGTTCTGACTACTTACTATTTTTAGTAAGTGTGCAATTACAGGCAATCCTTCAACATTTTTGAGATTCCGACTGTCACACTACGTCCAGAGCACATCAGGCTACTCACATGTTAAATTTGAGCTGAAACAGGCAACTTACTATTTTTAGCAGTTCAGCTTTCGGAGCCAATTTCAAGGCCTAGACGTTGAGTTTTTCAATGCATGTCTGGAGATTCCTTCTGGGTTTTCAGAGACCTTCGCGATGGTGTGACATGCAAAGCGAGATGACGACTTTCAAAATTCAGTCTTCCGAGGCCATTTTTAGGGTTTGCATGTCAGCATTTTCTTTGCATGTCGGCATATTCTTTATGGGTTTTTCAACAGCTTCGCGATGATATGACATGCAAAGCGGGATAATCACTCCTTCAGGAACTTGCTATTTTTAGCAGATGCATCCCGGCAGCCGCCTCCCAGCACTTCAGAATCATGAGCTGATCACAATGCAATTGAAACAAGAACAAACAGAGATCGTTTGATATGCATGCAAGATGAATTAGGGTTTCCAGCTTCGGGACCCAAAAAGAGGGGTAAAATGTCCGAATTTTTGAAAACCGGTGTAAACCACCGCGATCAGTATCTTTCAAGGAGTCTGCTGGTAAAATTTGAAGGCAAACGGAGTACTTACTATTTATAGTAAGTCATTCCAGAGACAGGCTAAAAATAGAAAGTCAGTTGCATGCGCCAGTGTCAACAGGCAGGTCACGTGGTGAGGTGCACGTCATTCGAATTTCAAGTCAATCGGAGCTGTGGAGGTCTTAGAAACAGGCAGTTACTATTTATAGTAAACCACCTCCAGAAACATGCCAAAAATAGCAGATCAGCGCGAAGCGTCAGTATGAACAGGTCAAGCAGCTGACAAGGATCCCGTGGTGCAAATTTCAAGGCGAACGGAGTTGCAGAGAATGGAAAATCAGACACTTACTATTTTTAGCAGGCCTATGCAGAAGAATCAGGGTTTCCTAAGATCAAGGGCAAAACACGAAAGTCAGGCAAAAGCAGCGTTCAGCCACAATCAACACCCTTCAAGCAATCAACACGCAAAATTTGAAGGCATTCCGAGCAATTGCTATTTTTAGTAAGTTGCTAAAAATAGCAGGTGCATGCAGATATCAGGGCCCGACAGCTCAACCACATCCCAAGGTTCAGAACAAAGCAAAATCCAATGTTTTTGGAGCTTGGAACTAGCTTGGAGTGCAAAAAATTGGCAAACTTTCTAAAAATAGCAAATTAGGGTTAGTGTGATCGAGTCACTCCAAATTTGACAAATGGCATAAAATTCACTGAAATTGATAAATTTTCAAGTCCAGCCAGTGAAAAATGCCTTTAAAAGCTGAAGGTTGATGAAAAATTTCTAAACATCTTGAATACGCCCTCGAGGTTGAAGATGAAGTCTAAAAAAAAAAATTATAAGTCCTTCAAATTTGAAGCTCAAGACTCCAAATGCGCCTTAACTCAGGAGGAAGGTGAAAAGAAAATATTCAAAGCACTTGAAATTGGAAGCTTCAGGGTCCAAATGCGCCCAGCTAGATGAGAGGCTTGAAAAATGCTACTAAGGCATTGAAAATGGAAGCTCACAGGTCAAAATGCGCCCTCAAGCTTGAAGGGATGTGCCTTGAAATTTGTCTAAGTCTGCTAAATTGGAAGTAGGAGACCCCAAATGCGCCTTAGTTGAAGGGGGAGGTTGGAAAATTTCTAAGTAATGAAAATTTGATGCTCCATGGGTAAAATGCGCCTTGACTTGTGGAAGGTTGAAGAAAATTGTCTAAGTGCTTTAAATTTGAAGTAGGTGCCCTCAAATGCGCCTTGCCCTGCATGAAGAAGTTCAAAGAATATTTTAAGTGTTTAAAATTTGAAGTGGGCCCCCTCCTAGGCGTCTTAAATGGTGAGAGTGGTGATAAAATTTTCTAAGTGTTTCAAATTGAAACCTCACCCCTCCAAATGCGCCATCATGGAGGAAGTGATTAAAAATATTCTAAGTGCTTAAAGTTGAAGCACAAGGTGTAGAATGCGCCCTTGAGGCTAAGTGGGAGGTAAAATCCTTCTAAGTGTCTAAATTGAAACCTCACACATTCATATGCGCCCAGCTTAAGAAAAGGTGGTTAAAAGTTTCTAAGGCATAAATATTGGAAGTGCATCCCATGGATTTGCGCCCAACAAAGAGGATGAGTTGAAGATTTTTTTTCTAAGTGTGAGAAAATAGAAGCTCCCCTATGGGTTGCGCCCTTGCTAGAAGATGGGACTCTAAAATATTCTAAGTGTTCAAAACTAAAAGTGAGACCTCTTATTAGCGCCTGGATTGATGGGAGGAATTTGAAATATTCTAAGTCCTCGAAATTTGAAGAAGACCCCTCAAAATGCGCCTTGACTTGTGGGGAGTTGGAGGAAATTGTCTAAGTATAGTAAATTGAAGGCCTACCCTCCTATATGCGCCTGAACTTGCCTGTGAAAGCTTTGAAAAATGCTAAGTGATGGGAACTAGAAGTAGCCCCTTCTATATGCGCCTAGGCTTGATGAAGGAGTTAGAAAATGTTTGAAGGTCACAAATTGAAAGTTCAATGTGCTAAATGCGCCCAGCAAGGAGATGACTTAGAAAATTTTCTAAGTGTGAAAAATTTGAAGTAGAGAGGTTCAAATGCGCCCTTGAAGGATTGAAGTGACTTGAAAATTTCTAAGTGATGGAAAATGGAAGTCCAGGGTAGTATATGCGCCCAAAGCATCAAGGTGAGTGATCAAAGATATTTCTAAATGGTGAAAAGTGACAACTGAGACCTCTATATGCGCCCAAGACTCTTCTAAGGAAATGAAACTAGATGCTTGCTTGGGTAAATGCGCCCAAACTTAAAGGAGGAGGATTTGAAATTTTTCTAAGGCAAAGTGAAGGCATGAAGGTTTAAATGCGCCTGGACTAAAAAGGGGGATGTGTTGAGATTATTATGGCTAGATGGTATGAAATTTGAAAGTTAGACCCTTGATGGCGCCTAGACTGGGACATGAAATGATGAAGTATTTTCCAAGTGTTAATATTTAAATTCCTTCCTTAGGGAAAAATCACACCTGGACTTGGAAGTATGAAATTTGGATGAAATTGCCAGAGATGAAGTCAGAAGATGCCAGCCGCACAGGGTCAACGAGAAATTTCAAGTCAGAGCAAAGAAATATGCTCAAGGGTGAAGAAATGAAATAAATTTGATGAGAAATTATTTTTCTAAGGTTCAAAATTCAAAAAATTAAATGAACCCGTTCGTTGTATACCCATGAATTCGACAAGTTCTAGAGAAAATTTTCTTCTGGGTATTGGAGATCTTCGACAGGGAGTGGATTTCAAGGTCCTCTGCACTTCGCCAAGGCTTTCAGGATCGAGATTTTGATGGGCACTAGAATAATGAATTTCCTAAGTAAAAGTTTGAAATTTTTTCTAAGGCAGGGATAAAATATGTTAAAAATGCCTTGGGGGATGAATTTGAAAATGATCACCTAGACGATTTTTTTATTGAGTCCTTGATGAAAGCATCTCTTCTCGAGCCTAAGTTGAATGAAATATCAGAGTGAAGTATGACCAAGCAGAATGAAAGATGGGTTGAAAATTTGACTAAGGCATGAAGAATTTGAGGCAAAAGTTGGCTATTGAAGACGATGAACGCTTGGAAGTTAAAACATGAAAATCAGGTAAGTAAAGTGAATTTATATTATGAAGTATTCTAATACTCTTCTCCTTGTTTGTTTTGCAGGAGAAATGTTGAGGCCAAGCGGTGATGACTTAGCGTGATGAAGCAAGTGATTCAGGACAACAACTCAACCTCGAAGGAAGAAAGTTGCAAGAAAATGACTAAGTGTTGAGGCTCAAGTAACAAAGAAGAAATGTTTTCTCGAGCAAAGTTGAAGAGCACCAAGAAGGAAGATCAAGAACAGTGTGAACGCGTTTCAAAGTCGGAATCTTCTAGAAGGATGATGGACATTAGTGGCTCATTTATTACCCCACTCCTCTTCGTGGCGGTTTTTAGGGCGAATCTTGTTTAGAGCTGAGGTGGCACGATCTGGGCCATCAAGCCGATTGTAATTTGAGCCGTCCGTTGGACTTGGCCATCTATAAAAGGGGGAGTCCCCCTCATTTGTAACTAATTAGACCGTAGAATTAGAGTAGAAGTTAGAATAGAGAGACAAGTTAGAAGTAGCTTAGTATAGATTGATAGTGTAATTTGAAGAAGAGGGAAAGTTTTCCCTTTGAAAACTTTGTAAGAAATTGTTGTGAACACTCTCCCAATAAAAGAGTTTTTCATTGATGGTGAATTTCGTCTTTGTTGTGAGTAGCTAGCAAGGTTTCTTCGTCCTTCCGATTCAAATGGTAGCATAAAATAGTTCAAAGTAGTATAATTTTCATTCCATGCAAGTAGATGTTAACTGTGGAATGTGGTGTTTGATCTAAGCAACTTCGTCTATCCATACCACTAGTGTATTTGCTGATGGTGAATGCGCCTTGTGTGGTCAACTGGAAACGTTTGGGCCTAACTTCAATCACAGTTTGAATGATGGTATGCGTCGTTGTGATGGTATCTTCATGTCAAGTGGTGGAATGAACATCTTTAGTCATCTCCCTTGAAGATTGCACCGACTCTGTGGAAGCTGTCCGATGCGAGGCAAAGCGAAGTCCGGTTATAAGTTTGCTGAAGTCAAGCTCCATATCCCACACCTTCGAGTAGATTAGAATCTTCTTAACCCTACACCATTTCAATTCAGTACTTTCCGGTTAGAATAGGAAACCCGAACTTCATAGACAGATCTTTCGAACATTTGAATTCCTTTCTCTGCTGCTGAAAAATTCCGTAAGTCCCCTTGAAATACCAGCAAATCACATCGAGCCAAACTGAGCCTATTCGCATTAAAAGAACCTTGGAGTTGAACGCACGAACTTTCTTGCAATCTTAGCGTGCGGAATACTTTGATCAAGAGAGAATAGGGTAGTGTTGTGACCTAACTCACACCTCGCCCCATTGCAAATGGGGACCCTTGTCGTTTGCTTTTAGGGTTTTGCTTTCGCTTTCGTTTTGTCTGCTCTTCGTTTGGGGGTTTTTTAGTTTTAATTTTGAACGGTCACCCGAGTCGAGTCAGTGAATTTTAGTCTGGATCAATGTATAAACGTCACCATTGTGCTTAAAAGGCCTGGGAGACGAAGATCGACTGTCGTTTCGGTCGATTCTGACACTTCCATATTTTTAGGGTTTCTCACCCCGGGCCCCCTATTTTTTAGGACCTACTTTTTTGGCACTTTTGGGCAATTCTGGGATCCCTATTTTTTAGGGTCTTTTTTTGGAAAGTTGCTATTTTTGGAAAATTTCTATTTTTAGAAAGTTTCTATTTTTAGAAGGACCACGAGTTTCAAAAACGCACTCAGAAGTTCGAAACGAGCAACGAAACTCTTAGAAAATCGATTCAAAGTTTTTTGAAATTTTGGTCAAAAAATCTGGAAAAATCACAAAAAAGGTTCAAAAATCTGGAAAATTCGTTCAAAAATGGTGAAAATTCTGGAAAATCACAGAGAAATTTGGTAATGGCACTGAAATTCGTCAAAAAAATCTGAACATTCATGAAGAAATCTGCAAGAAGTTCACGAAATTCATGGAGAAATCTGGAAAATTGTGAAGAAATCTGGAAATTCATGGAAAATCTGAGCACAGTCATGGAGAAAACTGGTAAATTCGCTTAAGTACAGAGGAAATGAATGGTAAGAAGCTTCAGCCAACAGGTCAATGGCCTAAAAATCTGATCAATGGCATGAAAATCTGGGCAATGGCAATGAAGTCTGTCAAGTCCGCCCTTGGAAATGTCTAAGTTAAAGTGGCCATGGACTGTCACAGCATGAAGTCCGCCCTGGGAAACAGAAAGAATGTCTAAGGCAAAAGGTGGATGGCTTGGAGAAGGCCAAAGTCCGCCCTATACATGTCCATCCATGTCACAAAGTCCGCCCCAGCCAAGAGTGAAATGGCAACAGATGTAATGAAGTCCGCCTTGGAAAATATAGGCAATGGCCAAACATACATGCAAGTCCGCCCTTGTAAATGGCAACAAAAACATGGAAGTCCGCCCTCCAACCAAGTCCAATGGCGAAGAATATGAGGAAGTCCGCCTAGAATATTGAGCAATGGCTAAGGAAGGCATGAAGTCCGCCCTAGGTAGTTTCAAGTTGGCAAGGGAAAGCATGAAGTCCGCCCTAGTCTTGGCCAACCAAAGCAGCAAGTCCGCCCTATGCAAGAGGTCCATTGGCCAAGGAAACAAGGAAGTCCGCCCAAGTCAAAATGGAAGTGGCAAAGAAGATGTTGAAGTCCGCCTATGTATGGCAAGCATAACCCCAAAGTCCGCCCTAGACATAAAAGGAGTGGCTAGAAAGAAGCCAAAGTCCGCCCAAAGCAAAATGAGATAAAAATGACTAAGGCATGGACAAAGTAAAGATAAAGTGGCCAAAGGCAAGCTGAAGTCCGCCATAGGGAAGAAGAAAACGCTTAAAGCAAAGGGTCAAATGGCAAACAAAAAGAAACTCCGCCATAAGCAAGGTTAAAATGGCCAAAAAACCAACAAAGTCCGCCCTAGCAAAGAGGTAAAGTGGCTACAAAATGTGAGAAGTCCGCCTAAGATGAAAGGAAAGAAAAAATGGCTAAGGCACGAATGGCAAAGAAAAGGCTAAAGTCCGCCTTGTATCAAGAGTATAAAAAATTGAAATTTGCCTAAGTCCAAGCCTTTGGAAAGTGAGAATATACATGGCACTTGAAGATTCGCCCAAGAGAATAAAGAAAAAATCTTCGCCATGGCTAGAAAAATTGAGCAAATGGACGAAATAAAATTGGATTTGTCAAGGAAAATTTGTGAAAAATCAAGAGAATTTGGATGAATAAAATCGGACATGGCGAAAGAATTTTGGACAAGAGACAAGTCATGGCTAGAAAATCTTTGGACATGGCTAAGAAAAAGTTGGACGTGACTAGAAAATGTCGGACAAGAAACATTTTTTGGCCAAATAAAATTGGACATGGCCAAATATTTTTGAGAAACGATCAAAAAATCATGGACAAATAAATTGGATATGGCGAGAAATTTTCGAAAAAATCAAAAGTAATTAGCCATAAAATCGAACGGGTTGGAATGGACACATAAAATAATTATTTTTAATTATTTTAATATTTTATTTCCAACACCAAAAAGGAGATAAGTCATGAAAATTTCGAAATTGGAAAGTGAGAAAAAGAGTCTTGTTGGACTGTGAATGAAATTAGAAACTTTCCCGGACGAAGTTGTTAAGGATAGAACTTGCCATTCAGAAACAAAATGAAAGAATGAGTTCGAACTTGATTCAAGGGAAACTTTGCAAATATGCTAAAATGATCGACCTTCTCACTTCTATAAGTGATTTCATTTTTCATTTTTGCAATCACTCGATTTTGAGAAGAAAGGTGGTGAGAGAAAAGTGTTTAAGGCAAAAGGCTGAAAGATTTTTGCAGCAAAGTGAAAGAAATATTCTGTTATCAGCTTGCATTGCAGTCGCAATCACGTCTTCACGAAGTCACAAGGCAGATTTTTTCTTGTCCATTTCATGTTAACATGAAGCTCCACCATTTATTTTCATTCCAGATTGTTATTTTTCGTGAAGTCTAAGTTGATTACCAGCTGGAATGTTCTTTCAAATTGATTTTAATTCTGATTTTCCTTTCTTCCTTCTCTTGCAGATCTATTTTTCGAGGCAGCCAAGATGAAATTTGCAAGTAAAGGTGTCCAAACTCAATCAAAGATTAAGTCCAAGTGGGAGCACGTTCTTGACACGGACCTTGGCCACGTTGATCTTGAAGATTTCCGAAAGAGAATGTATGGAACTGACGGACGTCTGCCAACGCCAATCGCCATGAGGATGATGCGAAACGGAATCGTCCATGCAGCTGGATTTCCACCAGCAAAAGAATGTCCTGAGTTAATGGTAGAGTGTGCACTTCATTACAACGCACAAGACCGACAGATTGAAGCTACTGACGGGAGAGTCCTTGCTTACTTGTCCGAGCCGGCAATCCAGGAGACTTTTGGCATTCCAGTATACAACCGTACATCCTACCGCAGCAAACAAGACACATTCAAACTCTATCAAAGTCAGAAGGATCTATGTGCATCGAATATAAACAAAAATTGGTTGCTAAAACCAAAGCCTACTGCCAGCAAGATGCCTAAAAAGTTGATCAGAACCCACTTCAAAGAAGAATATGGTGATATCGTTCTGCTACTTAACAGAATGGTAGGCAGTGCTCACGGTGCCCCTTTCGAAGAATGGATGTATTATTTTATTGACGAGATAATCACTGGAGTCAAAATGTTTAATTGGTCCAGGATGATCAGTGACAGCCTGCATGAACAGTTGGTCAACTTTGAACAGACCAAAGTTTTCCACATGAGCTCATACGTTGTTTATTCATTGGCAAGATATTATAAATATCCTGGCTTGACATGCAAAGGAGTGGTCGGCAATGGCGAGGGGAAATTCAAAGTCTACGACTGCTATCCACAGCTGCAGCTGAAAGAAAAGTCCCATTTCCGGAGAGCTCACGATGCATTTTTGATGTATATCACCCGGCTTCTTCAGGGCGGAACGCACCAGAGACTCTCGCATGAAGCCAAAAGCTTGATAAGCCGGTATGGATTCTGGTTTATTCAATATCCAAAGTTCACCTACATCAGAATCCAAGGATTTTCCGGAAATCCTTATAGGCTGCCTGTCTACCCGACAAATAGGATGGTGTTGTTGGAGGTGCTAAGGCAACTAGAAACATATCAGAACATCCAAAGACCTAAGCAGAAAGCTGCCGTCACCTTCCCCTTTTTCATCGGCAACATGGAGGAGTCATGCCCAACAGCCCAAGCAGCAGAGGTTGCTCGACTGGAGATTCAACAGTATCCTTTTATATCATACAAAGCCAGAAGCAACTTCGATCCGCTTCATCACATCAAGATTGTGGACGGAGAAAGATACAAACATCGGGTTGACCTAGAGGACTTTTGGGCCAACGCAGCCGATGAATACGATGTAAGAAGAAGATTATGGTCAAGGTTACCCCTGAGCATGATAAGAGCGACAGAGCTTTTCAAAATACCTGACCAGCTGCAAGATGACGGGATATATGTGCAGCCAGGCTTCAAAGAAAATGAGCCGCTTCCACCTGTAAAATGGTTCGAGCCTGAGATGGGTGATCTAACCACTTTGATGCGCCCTGTTTTCAAATACTCTCAGTGGTGGATAGATAGGCAAGTAGAAGTGTTAAAGCAGAGAAACGTACATTTTACTTATGAGTTGATGGGAGACACCGAGTCATGTTCTTCGAACGCCGGTGCATCTCATGCTGATGGACAAGCAGATGCTGCCAACTCCAAAAAGAGAAAAGAAGCCGATAAAGCTGCAATTCAAGACAAAGGTAAAGAGATAGATGAGGGTCCTTCACGGAAGAAACATAGGGCTAAACCTCTCCAGTCGGCTACATCCCGGAACATAGAAGAGATGCTTGCCATGGATAGAGAATCCTGGGAAAATGCCATGATACCTTCTCCAGTGGAAAATATAGAGCCAATCCAGATAGAAGATAACGATCAACCCTCTCCGGCAAGCACAGAGATCTTGGAATCGGGTAATGACACGGACATCGAGGATGGAGAATTCGAGGAAGGAATGATTTCCGCCCTCAAGGGTATTCAAGAGGACCCATCCGTCCAGGAGATCCAGGATATGCAGCTAGTCCAAGAAATTCAAAGTGTGCCGGAAATTCAAGAAGAACAGGAAGTACAGGACATGCCAGACGTCCAAAATCAAGAGGACATGATTGAACAGCCAACGGTACCTGAGTGGCTGAGGGAAAGATTGAAAAGAAAAGCGCCAGTGGAAGTCCCGGAGGAGGACAATGACGCAGATTTTCTTGCAAGATTAGAACAGACTGCCCCGAGGAAGAAGGCCAAAAAGTTCTCAACTATTCAAAGAGATGAAGCTGGAAATCGCACGGTGCAAATTGCAGTGCCTGCGGATGACAAGTTTCAAGACGAGATTGCTCCTGAAGAATATGTTATCACGACTGTCGACATGGGTCCGACATCAAAGGGGCAGGAAGTCGAAGACTTGGATAATTCAGTGGCCACCATCAAGGGCAGATTAGAAAAAGAAGTTGCCAAGAAGAAAGAATACAAGAAAGAAATTCAGCGTTTAAAAGATTATATCCAGCACCTGACTAGGCCACTAAACGAAGGCGAACAAGTGGCGCCTTTACCTCCAACTGCTTCACAGGAACCAGATGCTCATTTTGAAGAAGAGTTGACAACAGCGAGGGAGGCTAAAGATTGGATGGTTGCAAGGAAAAAAGAGGCGTTGGTGTTTGCAAGAAAGTTGGCGCAAGTAAATGAGCAGGCTTCCTTCATACTTTCACGAGTTGCAGATCTTGCAGAGTCATGGAGCAGTCTCGAGGACATTCAGAGCAGGATCATCCCATACATCCGGGAACTGAAGGGCATTTCAAAGCAACGGTTGATCGAAGATAAAGTTATTGAAGCTGGAGCAGCTTATGACTTCAACGGATGGTACTATGCTCTAGCCTCAAGGAAAGGAGTCCTCGAAAAGGTGAAACAGGATGGTGGTAGAGTCGAAGAACAAGTAAAAGAAATTCAAAGAAAAATCTATGAGATGGCTGCAAATGTGCACGACAAGGAGGTTGTCCGAAGGAAACACTTGCGGTCAAGGAGTTTGAAGGAGCAAGTACAGAAAGTTTTCTCCACCACCGGGCCAATCATGAAGGAAGGCTTCACCAAAATATTCGACTTCATGGCTACCAGAAGTTCTTTCTTGCTACAAGAGCCAATATGGGCGAATGTGTTTGCAGAATGTGCCGAGAACTTGGATTTGCTGGAGTACAACATCAGCGTGCTGCCCGACATTGCTATGGAGGAGGTCGACCTGATAGTGTCCAGGTTCGCCGAACGTGAGGCTGCACAAGCGGATAAGGACGACACTCCAGTTGTCTAGTGTTCTCTTTAGTTAACTGATTGTGGTTTTGGAAACCCTAATTAGGGTTTAGTTCAATTTAATCTTGGCCATTGATCTTGAATCAATCTGGGCCGTTCTTTGTAATCCGGAAAAACTATATAAACCCCCCCCCTCACTCTCTCATTCTCATTAGAAGATAGATTGATGGATAGTTAGAAGCTTAGAAGTTAGAGGAGATTAAGAGTTAGAGCAGATTTGAGATAGTTAGAAATAAAGAGAGAGTTTTATGAGATTGTTGTGAAAACGCTACTTTGATAATGAAGTTCAAATGCATGAGGTGCTTTGAGTACTTGATTGTTGAATAGTTGCATGGTCGCATATTTTCTTTCTCTCTTAGTAGATTTAAATTAAAATGTATGTTAGAAGAATGATTGATTGATAACGTCGATTAGTGAAACCAAGCTCATACTTTCTTTGGGTGGATGATTTCGCCCAATGTGCAAAGTTAGACTGAGCTTTACTGTGGATGCTTAACTTCTGTCTTGATAATTGTTGTTCGATCTGATGGCAATTATTTATCCCATGAAAATCACAAGCACATTCCTAGAAGATTGCACTTGCTCTGCGTAGTTGTCGTTGAACGTGGCGAAACAGAGTATAGTTTATTTGGTTTCACTTAGTCTTCGTCTTCTCTTGATTTCTTAGGAGTAGAATAGATTCTCTAAACCCTAAATCTTTTTTCACTTTTTTTCTTATAAAATCAAAAAATCCAAAAATGGTACTGCATTCATGTCTCCACTTCTCAGAATGACTTGCAAAATCTACTTGTGCCCACAGCAAATCACATCCATACCACAGAGCCTATCCACGTTCATCTTAAACATTGGAATTACCCTATGAACTTACTGGCAATCTTAGCATAGGAAGTAGTTTTTCAAGAGAGAATAGAGCGTCTGTGACACTTTGTTCTAAAATGTTTGTCATGTCATAAAACGCACGTCAACAGGTAGCCATTGGCAACTTTATTCTGCGTTGGTCGGTCACGAAAAACACATCAACATGTCTCCACTGGGATTTCAGGCGCATTCTCTACTTGCTTCTGCTTCCTTTTACTAGTAGTCCTCCCTCTCGTGTTTCCACTGAGTCTTAACTCCTTCATGTGGCGTCACGATGGCCTTGACCCGAGGTCTTGACCTCGAAGTAGAAGGCAATGAAGAAAAATCCACTAGCGGCTCTGTAACAGGAACTGACTTTTTCCTTCGTTTGCTCTCCAAGAACTGCTTGTTGGTCTTGATAACTAATCTAGACATGTCCTCAATAGAAGTATTCTCTTTAGCATACCAATCTGGTGAGCGAAGTGGCTGCCGAGCAATTTGATCCTTGACATATGAGTTGAGAAGAACCTCTCCATCATCATCTGATAGACCATCAACATCCTCTGATAGGTAATCAGAGAGCTGAGTAATAGTGAGTCTACAATAGTGATGACGACAAACCTCGAATTCATCCTCGCAATTAGCCCAAAAATCTTAAGTGTTGGCTTATGTGCAATCCCTCGCTCCAGCCTGGCTGCATAATGATCCAAAGGATCATAGGAACGCCTCTCAGTATGAGACTTGAGTTTGAATCTCTCCATCTCAATTGACATATACCTGGCATCTGCCGCAGTTTTGCATGTGAAAATACCCAATCCGAACGGAAAGGAAGCGACAGACTTATGATGATTGCGAAGAAAGGAGTGAACGTGTTGAACCTGTCTGAGAAATTCCATGAAGATGATCTTGTCTGAAGGGTACCTTGGTAACATTAGAGGCTCTCCAACGTATCTATAAACCCGAATGTATGTGAAAGTAGGGAATTGGATGAACCAATCCGCCCAAGTCTCTATTGCTGATTTTGCCTCTGTAGAAATCCAGATGTGCATTTCATTGTCAAGATCTCTACCTGTCCTCATGGAAAAGTGATCATTCATTGCTGGGAAATCATGTTTAGCTTTAGAAAATTCTAATTGAGAGTAGTGCTCGTGAACACGCTGAACACCAAGAGTCTCGTTAGTTTTTAGGTGTCGATAGCTGCCTTGAAATGCAACTAAGTAAGCCAAGTAAGACACCATGTGAAACTCATGAAACCTGAGAAAACCAGTAATCTGTTGATGTAGGCAATCACTGATCAACATAGCCCAGTCAAATTGTTTTGTGCCATCAAGGATCCTAGAAATGATGTAAAACATCCATGGTTGGAAAGTACTAGCATCTTCTTGACCTGTAACTCGATTGAGTAGAGTTATCAAAACAGCAACTTCGTCCTTGAATTCACCACGACCAACCTTTTTAGGCATGTTAGTCTTTTGAACCTTCAACCATCTCTGAGCAACCTCTCTCTGTGAATGTTCTTGATCTCCATCCCATATCTTCTCACAGGCCTCAATAACCACAGTGAAATTATTTGAACGAGAAGGAATAGCAAAGCATTTCTCTACATCCTTTGGCTTAAGACTGCAAATAACTCTCCCATCAGCTGATCTGATTTGTTGTAAAGACGAGTCATAATGCTTGATGCAAGCAAGAACAAACTCAAGATCAAAAGCGGTGACGGGAATAGATGTTGCTGCAAGCAACCCGGAACGTTCAAGATTCTTCAATGTATTACTGCTAACACCCTCCAAACTGCTCAAGTTAACCACTGGATAGACATGACCTAAGTCTGTGTCTGAAGTTTTAACAAAATCATGTATAAGGACTGATTTGGTTCTATAATCAATGAGATTGAACTGCATTTTGAAAATGAAGACTTTTGACTGTGAAGTTGAATATATTCGGACAACTTTTCGAAAAGGCTGAAAATCTCTAGACAAGGCTAAAAATAGCTTATGGCAGGAAAAAAATTCAATTTTTTTTTGAAACGTGGGTTTTGTGCATAATCAAATTCTAAGACAACCCAGATCAATAAAAATTCAAAAAATTGAGTTTTAGACCCCACATGCAAAGAGATTCTCGGAAAAAAGCACAGAGCTTCAAAATAAAGCTACGGGGCAATTTTCTCGGAAAAATCTAAGACATGGGTTTTGCTGCTAATGCTGAAGTATGCGAACCCAAATGATCAAACTCTGAAAATTTGTTGATTTTCTTTGACATGCGTAGAAAGTACCTAAGATGAGAAATATAAGAAATAAGATAGAAGAAAGAAGGTTTTATTTGTTCTGCTTCTATAGAATTTGCCTATCTCTGACTTGAATTTGATGTAACCTGCATGCAAATTGAAAACAAAGTCTGGAATATTCTTCTTTTGAGCAAACTGAATCCGTTGCTACGAAGAACATTGAAATATGACACCTGTAGTACCTTCAAATCATTGTTTTCTCAAGAAAAACGTATTTCTCTTAGCTTGGGATGAAGAATAATGGATGCCTAAGTCTGAATAAATAGACTTTCATCACCACAAATTGTGATAAATGCATGCAAACCTAAAAATGGTGCTTGGCTTGTGATTGGACCTCAAAAATCCATGCCTAGCCAATGATTGGCTCTTAAAACAGTTAAGTGAAGACTAAAAATGCCCTAAATAGGACGCCATCTTCAAGACTAAAAGTCGCCATCTTTGAAACTTTAGTTGAAAAATCCATACTAAGGCGCCATGCTTAGAAATTCCAGTTGAAAATCCAAACATAAGTCGCCATCTTTAAAGACTTCAGTTAAAAATCCTTATTAAAGCACCATCTTCAAAGACGTCACAAAAATCCAAATATGCGCCATGCATTCAAGCTTTAGTTGATTTTTGACATGCACTTCAGTTAAGTGGACATGCAAAACAATAACTCAACATGCAAAGTTAGTTAACTCAACATGCAAATCAGTTAACTCAACATGCAAAATTGAAAAAGCACTCAACATGCAAAGATGTTAACTGGAGATGACAACCCAAAAATTGTTCTCTTCAACTGAAAGTCGAAATTCAAATATTTAAATAATATTCAAAATTCCTTTCTTAGGCGCACATGTGATTTTGAGTTTGAAAAATCAACTTTGACTTTTGGCTTTTTTCTCCAGACTAAACCATTTTTCATGAAAACTGAATTTTGAACCTCTTTTGGGCCTTTGTTCAATTCCTGACACTGGCTGACTGACCTCACCGATTGACTGGCTGACAAGTGCATTGCAGAGTAGGACAAAAACTGATCAAAACACTCCTTGAGACTGCTAACCATAAAACTAAGATCTAAGGGCTCAAAAATCCAAGCGCCCTTAGCAAAAGCTGCGCTTTTTCTCAAAGTTAGCTAAATTTTCTCTATCTTCATCTCATACGAAGGGAGAACTGAAACCTCCATAACTTCTTACTGACAAAGTTTCAGGACTAGATAACTAGATCATTGTGGAGCTGACTTCATTCCACACGATAGTTCCAAGACAACATTTCTTCAAATTCCAACATCTGAGAGCTGAAAAACAAGGGCAACTTTTTGAAAAGGTGCTCTTTTTGCTCCAAAGAGCCATTTTTTCAATTGGCCAAAATATCACTAAAACTCCGACTGCAGGCTGACAAGACAACTTCTGACCTGACAGAGACAGGCAATGGAGAGATGAATGCAACACAGATGGGATGAAAATCTAAGATCACCAAAAAGAAGGCATTAAAGGCTCCAAAAGCTCAAGCGCCTTTTCAAAAATGTGCTCTTTTCACTTTTTCCTTGATATTTTGACCAAGATTTAACCGTGTTTAACCTTTGACTCAGGCAATCCAACAGCTCAGATTCACCCACTGACGGATGCATTACGAAGCTTGAGCAGATGTGAGACAAACATCCTAGGTGGCATTTAGTCAAAAACCTTCATTTGACCCCTCAAAAAGATGGGTGCCTTTCTCAAAAGCTGCTCTTTTACCTCCAGTGTTAAGTCATTTCGTCGTCTCTCATTTTCCGCTGTATCTCCCGTAACTTGAGCTAAACACGTCCGTTTGACAGGCTTGACAGCTCGTTGCGAAGCTGACATGGTGTCAGACAAATGTCTGCTAGAGGTGACAAACCCTAAAAATAGGATCTAAGCCCCTAAAAGATTGGGTGCCTTTTTGAAAAGGTGCTCCCCTCTCCAGAGTTAAAAAAATTTGACGATTTTCCTTTAGATTTTCACTTTTCTCAAAATTCCTCAGTATCAGACTAACATGAAACTGACACAAGCTCCATATTTGAAAAGCCCAAAAATGACCTTCTGACATCACTTTGACAAGGTTAAGACTATATTTAGCAAAATGCCTTAGTGAAGCAAAAAATTTGGTTTGGGTACAACAAAGAGCTCAACAAAGTCATGCTCATAACTCCACATGAATCTACTGTGCCTCCATTGTATTATTCTGATGTAGCCATGAAGACTTTTGAACACTCTTACAGTTCCAACTCCAAGAGTCTCAGAATGATAAGCCAAAGCATGTGGAAGTTCGCTGTCCTGAACCAATATAGTGAAGAAACTATCAAATTTTGCTTCACAAACCTCCATAAGATGAACTCTGAGAATAGGATAAGTTTGAAAAAACAAATAAGCTCTACTGTTCAAGGCTGGAGTCAGCGAAGTACAATCTTATTTTAGCTCTCTACACAAGGAAACATAGCAGCACCAATGAAATTCCCAAGTGTGAGCGTGTGAGATGGGCATTGAGTTGCAATAGAACACCTCAAAAGTGGCTGGGAAACACTCTAGAGAAATCTCCAACTGAAAACTACCACTTCTTTGACAATTAGTAATGGACAAACTCTCCCAAACGAGAGTGACTTCACATGTAAGGTAGCTGGTCTGCCTCCAACTAGCAAACTCGTGTCTCAAAATGTGCCCTTGACTTAGCCGACAATCACTCCCAATAGCAACCAACCATTCCTCTCTCCAACCCATACTCAAAATCTATAATGTCCCCATTTTGACCATACACTCTTCTGTGACTGATAGCCTATTTCTGGAAATTCGTAGGCTGATCAGAAGTGCAAATTAGGGTTTCCTTTGTCTAGAGGTTTTGTGGCATTTCTCTGAATTTACTATTTTTAGTAAGTTCTAATTTTGGCAGTGATCCAGTTGGCAACACTTTAGTGTGTTTCCATTTTTGTTGGAGCAGTTGTGCAATTTTGGTTTTGGCTTTTAAGAGCATTATTTGGAGAAATAATTTATCTCAAAGCACTAAGTATGTTATTATTTTAATTGATCCCTTGGCCTAATGCATTAACTTGAAGTTGTTTTAAAAAAGTGGTCATTAAGGGGGACGCCTCATGGAGAGAATAATTAATATTTTATAATGTTATTTATGCCTTGAGATTTGGATGCCTATTTATGATGGAATAAAGTATTTTCAAATGTAAAATATTTCAAAAAAAAAGGATTGGCGTCCCATTCTTGGAGGGAGTTTTGGAATATGAAAGGTCATGTCTAATTCTATAAAAGAGAATGTTTGCTCCAGCTTTTCTCATCTATTGTTTTACACTAAAGTTATGTTGTCGAAATGACTCCATGAATTTGGCTTCAAGGAATGCTTACCTCCTAGCATTTATCCAATTTCGTGTTTGAAAGATAACACCTAGTTGATTTCGTGGCTACTTCCCATCCAGACTAGCAGATTGAGCTTATTGGTTGAAGAATTTTGGAAGTATTCTCAGTTTTAAGTTGCTGGTTTAGTCATGGCTGCAAGGCGAAATTGTATACAGCTTCAAGGGTAGAATTTATTTGCACATGGGTATTTGTTTTTTCAAATTATATGCTTGAAGTGCCTCTTTTTGTGCAAGGGAATATTTTAAGGTGAAGTGGATGATTTTTTAAGTGAGGTTGACCCTCTCCTAGGGCCGTACCAAGCATTGATGCCTTGGAATTCATGCTAATTGTTTCGTTGAGTTTTGAAGCTTGGAAAATGATGCTATCATGGTCGCCTAGCCATTAAAGTGAAGAACTTTTATTTTGATAGGAGTTTGATGAGTGTGGTAAGAGTTTTACTCATTTTGGTGATTCTTAGTTTGTTGGTTTAGAATTAGAGTTTGCAAATTTTCATATCAGATGAATGCCAATTTTTTATTTTAGTTTATAACTTCAATAATTGAGAGATTCTAGAGTGGGAGATCATCTATTTCATTGTGCTTTGAAGATTTTGTAATAATACTTGTAAATTGCAGTTGTTTATCATTGTAAGACCTGTTGATGTGAGTTTTATGACCGCACCAATTAGCAGAACAAAGTAATCCGAAGGCTACTCCATTCTCTCTTGATCAAAGAATCCCATATGCTAAGATTGTCAGAAAGTTCGTATGTTCAACTCCAAGGTTCCGAAATGCTTTGGAATGCCCTCAGTCGGTTCGTTGTGATTTGATGTTTTTACAAGGGGACTTACACAATTCTTCAAAAGGTGTGCAGCTAACAACGGGTTAATGATTGGAAGGGAATTTCGTGCGAATGATTTGGCGTTGAGGTATGAATTTTCCTAAAACTAACCAGAATTGTGCGGAATTGAATAGCTGCAGAGATTAGAAAATCTATGTCCTAACCTAAATGCAAGGGGTGTTGAGCTTGACTTCAGTGGACTTCAACCGAACTTTGTCTTGCCTCGCGTTGGACAACTTCAACAAGGTTGGTGCAATCTTCAAAGGAGTAACGGAAGGTGTTCAGATTACGACTCAACAATGCAAATACCATCAAAACGATGCATACGTACATGTGAATCCTGTTGTGACCTTTTCACACATCGCCCCATTCAAGATGGGGACCTCTAATTTTTGCTCCATTCTGGTCTTTTGGCTTGGGTTTTTCTCTCTCTCTCTCTCTCGCTCTCCGTCTCTTTTCTATCTGCCTTTCCGGGGATTTCTCTGCCGATGAGCTTAAAACGTGAAATTCTGGCCAAGTCTGAAAGTTAGGGTTTCATCTTTCATGGTTAGTCTGAGGTCGAATGGAATGAGTAAATTGAAAATAGAGATTAACATTGTTGTCAGTGTGCTTCCCACAGGCTCTCAGCAAATTTTCATCAGATCTTGAAGTACTTACTATTTTTAGTAAGTGTGCAATTGCAGGCAATCTATCAGCATTTTTGAAATTCCAACAGTCACACTGCATTCGGAGCATGTCAAGTTACTCGCGTGCAAAATTTGAGCTGAAACAGACCACTTTCTATTTTTAGCAGTTCAACTTCCGGAGCAGATTTCAGGGCTTAGATGCAGAGTTTTCCTTTGCATGTCTGGATATTCCTTCTGGGTTTTTCAAGACCTTCACGATGGTGTAACATGCAAAGCGAGGTGACAACTTTCAAAGTCCAGCCTTCCGAGGCTATTTTTAGGGTTTGCATGTCAGGGTTTTCTTTGCATGTCTGCATATTCCTTATGGGTTTTTCGAGACCTTCGTGATGATGTGACATACAAATGGAGATAATCACTTAGTAAGGAACTTACTATTTTTAGCAGGTGTGTCCCAGCAGCCGCTTCCCAGCACTTCAGAATCACGAGCTGATCGCGATGCAACAGAAACAAGGATAAACGGAGATCATCTGATACGCATGCAGAGCAAATTAGGGTTTCCAGCTTCGAGACCCAAAAAGAGGGGTAAAAGGTCAAAATTTTCGAAAACCAGTGTAAACCACCGCGATCAGCATCCTTCAGGCTATCTGCTGGTAAAATTTGAAGACAAATGGAGCACTTACTATTATAGTAAGTCATTTTGGAAACAGGCTAAAAATAGCAAATCAGTTCATGCGCCGATGTCAACAGGCAGGTCACGTGGTGAGGAGCACGTCATTCAAATTTCAAGTCAATTGGAGCAGTGGAGCTATCAGAAGCAAGCAGTTACTAAAATAGCAAATCACCTTCAGAAATGGGCTAAAAATAGCAGGCCAACTAAAAATAGTAGTGTCAACAGGGTAACAAGGTTGTGAGGATGCAGTGTTTGAAATTTCAAATTGTTCTGAGCTTTAGAGATGCAAAAATCAAGAGACTTACTATAAATAGCAGGGCATGGATAAACTGGCGAAAACGAGGAAAAAGTGACTAAGTCTAGAACTTCATCCTACAGCTACCTGGAAATGCGCCAAGTTGATGAAGAGGCATGGAGAATTTTCTAGGTCCAAAGCTCATCCTCCTGCTTAGCCAAAATGCGCCCATAAAGCATAAAAGTCAAAGAGGTCAATGTTTTTTATCCTATAGCTATGGCAAAATGCGCCCAACTCAAGGTGAAAGCATAAAAAAATTCTAAGTATGAGACTTCGTCCACCTCCTAGGCTAAAATGCGCCCATGCTTGGAAAGTCAAAGAAAGTCAAAAGAGGTTTGTCCTGCACACATAGCAAAATGCGCCCTCCTTGAGAGTTGATAGCAAAAAGTTTCTAAGTGTAGAACTTGTCCTCCTCACCCCTCAAAATGCGCCCAAAAGGAAGTCAAAGGAAAGTCAACGAGTTTTATCCTTCTCCCTATGCAAAATGCGCCCAAAAGAGGGCATGTGAGGACGAAACAAAGGAAGGTGAAGAGTCACATGCCAAGGCGTGGAAATTTAAAATCCTCCTCACCCTCTAAAATGCGCCTATCCTCCTCCTAGGGTCAAATGCACCCAAATGCAGCCATGTGAAGACAAAAACGGGGAAGTTGAAGAGTCATCCTTCATGCATAGCAAGATGCGCCCAAGTTGAAGATAGTAAAGGTGAATGTAGGGTGGTGAATGAGGTAAAGGGTGAATGAAATACTCCAAGGCGTGGTGAATACAAGGTAAATGCTAGGCGTGGGCAATATTCCTCTCCAAGTGCTATATGCGCCCAAGGTGGTAAGTGTTATAAGGTGTTAGAAAATATGCCAGGGCGTGTGAGGTAAAATAAAATGCTAGGCGTGGTTTCATTCTTCAAGTGCTATGCACCTAGGGTGGTGAAATAGAATACAAGATGGTGTTGATGAATATTTCTAAGGCGTTGGAGCTTCAAGTGAAAATATTTTTCAAGTGTGAAATAAAATGCTAGGCGTTGGAGTTGCAAGATAATAAAATCTTTCCTAAGGCGTTGAAGATGGTGGAAGTAGAATATGATGTGCTTGCAGGAAGATCTTTTAAGTGAAATGATTTTTTTTTTTTTCTTACGGGCAGAGTGATCAAAGCTAAAAATTTCCAAGGTGAAATTTATTTTTCTAAGGCAAAATTTTCGAGGTGATTTAAAATTTTTCTAAGGTAAAGTGTTTTCTTCCTTAGAAAATACGCCTAGACTCTGGAGGTGATAAAATCCTTCCTGAAGCACGAGCAAGTCTTCTCAGTGACGAAATCAAAATGATGATAATACAGAATGAATTAAAAAATTTCCCAAGTCTGAGCAACGGAATGTTCATAGGGATGAAGAACAGATTTAAATTGGTGGAATAATATTTTTCCTAAGGTTTAAAAATTTAAAAATTTAAATAAACCTGTTCGTTGTGTACCCATGGATTCATTGCGTTTCGGATAAAATTTTCTTCTGGGTACTGAACATTTGTGATGATAGATGGATTTCCATGTCTTCCGCACTTCGCCAAGACCTTCAGCATGAAGAATTTAATCGGTGCTCGAATTGTGAATTTTCCTAAGGGAAAATTTAAAAATTTCTAAGGCAAAGTGAATAAAATGTGTTTTCAAGATAAATCTCTCCAGACAATGAATTTGAAGTGAATTGCCTAGATGATTTCGATCGAATTCTTCATGGATGAATTTTCCAGAGCGTCAGAGATGATTCAAATTTAAAATTTGCAAGACAGAGCTTCAGCTGGGGAATTAAATGGATTAAAAGATGAAATTTAATTAAACATTTTCGAAAGTAAATTGAGACATGCCAGTCAAAGTTGAACTTCTAGAAGGTTGAGATTCTCGGACAAGTGTCAGAAATACCAGAGAGGGAAAATTCAAATTCTTGAAGTGGAGTAGTGGAAATTTAATGTACTGGCTATAATTGGCTCTTTCTAGAATTCGATTTTGGCTATAAAATTGAGAAGTTTCTCACTTGATTTGCACAGCTGAAGAATTCGATTTGCTCTAAGTTTGATATTGCTGAGGACTGAAGCTGGGGGGGTTCAAATTTTTGCTAAGGATGAAGTGTTGCTGAGATTCGATTTGAAGCTGAGAAGGACGACTTGAGTTTGTTGCTGAAGTTCAAATCTGAAGTGAATGATTGTTGAAGAAATTCGAATTTCAAAGAGGAATTTGCTGAAGTTCGAACTTGTTCTATTGCTGAAGCTCGATTTTTGAAATTGCCAATACAAGTGAAAAATTTCGATTTGAAGAGGAGTATTGCTGAAGCTTGGAGTGATCATATTGCTAAAGCTGGAGGTGCGCACTTGCTAATTTGCTGAAGGTGTGCTGGTACGAATTGAAGTCTAGTTGCTGAGTCTTGAAAATCTGAAGTTGAAGAAGGTGTGAAGTGCAAGAGTGAAGTAGTGCAAATCTGCACTTTGCTAAGTCTCTTGAAGTTGCTGATTGCTAGAGTAAAGTGGGCAATTTTATTAAAGCTTGAAGTTGCTAAGTTGCTGAAGTTAAAGCTTACTTAGAAATTTTTCTAAGTATTGAAGCTCGAATTTGTTGAAGAAGAAGTTGAGATGGTTGAGGCAAGGGCGACTGGCAAAGATAACAATGGTGCATCCAGGCAAGCAGTTATAAAGAAGTTGAGCAAGACATTTATGCCAGAGTCAAAATTCATTTTGAAGTTGGGCAGGCTGACAGATACCAACTTGGGCTCCATCAACCTTGAGACTTTCAAGAACAGAATGCTAGGGATTGGTAGCCATTGACCTTCGAACACTTTGCACAACATTGTTCGAAGTGGATTATATGCAGCTGCTGGTTTCCCGCCAGCCATTCAGTGTTCGGAGCTGTGGATTATATGTAGCTGCTGGTTTCCCGCCAGCCATTCAGTGTTCGGAGTTGATGATGGAGTGCGCCAATTGCTATGAGAAGGATTACAGGTCAATCATGTCACCAGATGGACAAGTGCTCGCCAACCTCACTCCTGCTGCCATTCGTGAAGCTTTCGGGATTCCAGTGCACAGAAATATGGTTTACAAGTCCAGAGAACGAGCTGAGCGAATGTATGCTTTTGCATTCGAAAGATGCACGGAGACGATCAACACTCATTGGATGAGCAATCCCAAGCCTTCTCGTACGAAGTTGCCAAAACAAATTATTGCAGATGACTTGAAGCAAGAGTATTGTGATCTCATTATGATGCTGAGTCGAGTTGGAGGCTGCCCGCAGTCATTTATTTTTGAGCCATGGATGTTCTACTACATCAACCTCATGCTGGAAGGGAAAGATTACGTCAACTAGGCTAAGATGATCAGTGACAATTTGCATGAGCAGCTCCTGAGCCTGAGAAGAACGAAGACGTTCCATATGAGCTCTTATATCATCTACATGCTGGCTCGTATGACGAAGTATAGAGGGATTTTATACAAGGAGCTTGTTGGTTGTGGCTCTCACCAGTTCAAAATCCATGAGGCTTGTCCACAGTTGCACCTGGCAAGTACTACCTATTACAAGCGTGTCAATGACGCCTTCACCATGCACATCACGAGATTGCTTCAGGAGCGGATGCATCACAGAATCTCAAGAGAGGCCCAAGAATTGATTGAAAGGTATGGGTGTTGGTTTATACAGTTTCCGAAGTTTTCTTACATAAGGCTGCAAGGTTTTTCATCATACCCATATAGGTTGCCTAAGTACCCAACCGATAGAATTTTAATGCTAGAGATATCTAGGCAATTGGTTGCCTACGATAAGATTCAAAAGAAGAAGAAGAAGGGAGGTGTTGACTTCCCGATTGTCATGGGCAATTTAGACGAGGTGTGTCCTTCATTACAGGCAGCCCGAGAAGCCAAGAGTGAGCTTCAATTCTATCACTTTTCGTATCACACCAGCCGACAGCACTATGATCCGCATAACAACATCAAATGGGTACTGTCAGAGGAGTTTAAACACAAGGCAAATATTGAGGATTATTGGGCTAATGCACCAGATGAGATTGAGGTCAGGAAAAGAATGTTCTCTCGGTTGCCAATTAACATGATTAGGGAGTGTGAAGTTGTTCGGGTTCTAGACCAGGTGAATGAGGATATGGACGTTGTCCATCCAGATTATGCAGCAGTGAGAGATACTCCGCTTCCGCTCCCAGATTGGTCAGAACCAGAGGTTGCTGACTTGGACACACTTTCTATTCCGGTCCTGACATTTACCAGAGCATGGGTTGACAGGCATGTGAGCAGATTGAAGAGTAGGTCAATTGCTTTGACCTACAATTTGATGGGAGATCACAGGACACCCACCACCGGCAGGAAGAAACAGATCACACGAGGTCCATAATCCAGAAGGAAAGAGCCAGTTCGGCAGGAACCTATTCGGCCGGAGCCTCCATGAGTTGCAGTTGAATAGCCCACGCCATTGGAGACACGTTCTCTAAGCATGCAGGAGGTCTCTTTATTTGTTGATCAAAGGAATGCATTGAATCAGGTGCAAGCAATATAGGAGAATAATCAGCCACCACGGAGAGAATCAGTTGGCCAAAGCGTCAACGCACCTAGTAGAGTTGATCAGCAAGATGATGAGGGGACTACTACTGACCCTCAGTTTCAGCAAGAATTAGAGGTAGCTTTGGAGGATGATGATGATATAGTTTCAGGCGATACTCAGCCACTTGAGGACGATGAGCCTCGCCAGAATGATGTAGAAGTTGAACAGGTTCGAGAAGTAGAGGCACAAGAGCAGCGGCCATTTGATATACAATATACAGTACCTGATTGGCTCAGGGATAGGATGAGAAGAAGCCCTAGTGAGGAGATTGATCCAGCAGTTGAAATGGAAGAGTTCTTGAACAGGATCAGCGCACCTCCACAGAAGAAGAGAGCACGAAAGTTTTCGAAGATATCAACTGATGAGGATGGTTCCCGCACCCTTCACGTAGCCATGCCATAGGTTGATCGTGACCGAAATGAAGCAGTGCTAGAGAATTACGTGGTCAGAACTTTGGAGTTAGGACGCCCCACAGGTGCACAGGTTGTTGAGGAATGTGATAACTCCTACCTCGCCCTCAAGGACAGATTATTCAAGAAGGAAGGAAAGTACAAGAGGTTGAAACGAGAGCATAAGGCCTTGATAGGATATGTGTAGCAGTTGTCTTGTTCTCGTGGGCAGGAAATTCCAGTAATAGAGCTTCCAACAGAGATACCTAGAGAGTCAATCAGTGGCTTGTTGGAGTTAGGAAAGATGGCACAAGAGGCAGACAAGTGGGTCACGGGAGTTCGTGCCGAGACAGAAAAGTTTATGGAGGACCTTGCTTTTGCTTTTCAACAGGCTTCTAGTATTTTGGCACGAATTGAGGCAGTTGATCAGGCTTGGGGAGATGCTTCTGTTTATCAGAGCAAGGTAATTCAGCGTCTTGAGGCTTTGAGGCATGTTCCTTTGCGGTTGCTGATTGATGGAGGGGTCATTCAAGAGAATGACAGGTATGAGTTTTCTAGATGGTATTTTTCAGCAATCACGGGACGTGGTTTCTTCGACGCAGCACAGGCAGATTCAACCAGGGTATGGAAGGCTATGGCCAATATTATTGATGGAGTTCAAAATAATTTTGAGGCCATATTTGCTAGGCAGTTGAATCCAGATGAGGTAAATGTTGATAATTTGAGGGGTAGGCTGGTGCCTTTCTTTTCAGAGGTGAAGACCTTCGTACAAGATGATTTCGAGAACACTTCTACTTTCTCCACCTTGATTCAGAGCACGCAGGATTCCTTAGTTGCTTGGAGAAAGTCTTGTGCAAGGCATGAGCAGTCTGTTACAGTATTGGAGTTTCAGCTAGATTGCATTCCACCTATTTTAGTTCAGGAGGTTGAGGCTGTACTTGGCAGATTCGTTGAGTTTGCAGCCAGAGAGAAGGAGAAAGGGAATGCACTTTTGGATGATGACCTTCTAGAAGACTGATCGTGGGCATTAATTGCCTTTACTATTTTGGGAGTGAGTGGGAATCTTTGCTCATTTATTGCACCACTCCCCATTCTGGCAGTTTTTAGGGTTAGGGCTGAGGTGGATTAATCTTAGCCACTCTTTTGATTGTAATCTTAGCCATCCATTGGACTGGGCTACCTATAAAAGGGGGAGTCCTCATTTGTAATTCATTAGACTAGCATTAGACTTGGAGATCAGACTAGAGAGTAGAGCAGAGTAGACATTTTGCTTGATAGTTTAGCATAGGTTGGAGAAGAAAGAAAGTTTTCCCTTAGAAAACTTTTGTGGAGATTGTTGTGTAAAACTTTCATGATAATAGATCTTTTCATTGATGGTGGAATTCGTCTTTGTCATGGATAGCTAGCAAGGTCTCTTCTTCCTTTCGGATCCAAGTAGCATAAAGTAGCATAATTTTCATTTCATGCAAGTAGTTTACTTTGGATGTGTGGTGTTTTATTAAGGTAGCTTCATTTCATTCCATACCACTAGCAGCTTGTTGATGATAAGTTCGCCTTGTGTGGTCCACTGGAGATTATATTGAGTTTAACTTCGATTGTGATTTGTATACCTATATGCGTCGTTCTAATGGTGTATGTATGCTAAATTGTAATCTGAACATCTTTTGCTATCCCTTTGAAGATTGCACCAATTTTGCTGAAGCTGTCCGAAGTGAGGCTAGGTGAAATTCGGTCGAAGTCTGCCGAAATTGAGCTCCACATATCTTGCATTTAGAATAGAATATAAGTCTCTTAGGCCCTACACTCATTTACATTCTGCACATTTCTGATTAGCTTTAGGAAAATGAACTTATTGCCAAATCCTACGCACAAAATCCCCTTCAAATCATTCACCTACTGTTAACTGCAAGAAGCCTGAACAATTGTGTAAGTCCCCTCGTGAAAACAGCAATTCATATCAAACCAACTGAGGGTATTCTAAGTATTTCGGAACCTTGGAGTTGAACGTGCGAACTTTCTTGCAATCTTAGCGCATGGAATACTTTGATCAAGAGAGAACAGAGTAGCCTTCGGACTATTTTGTTCTGCTGATTGGTGCGGTCATAAAAATCACATCAACAAATCCCAATCGAAGTTAAGTCTAAAAGGTATTCCAATTGACCATGCAAAGCAAACTTACCATCAGTAAGCTTGCTAGTGGTATGGATTAAATGAAGCTCACTTAAATCAAACACAACCACACACAACTAACTACTTGCATGAAATCTACTTTAACTTAAATCCTACTTGAAGTCGAAGGGCGAAGAAATCTCACTAACTGCTCATAGCAAAAGACAAATTCACCAATCAATGAAACTCTTTTATTATGATAGTCTTCGTAACAATTCCTTACAAAATTCTCAAAGAGAGAACTTTCCTTCTTCAAACAATGCCATGCAATGAAACTATTCTAACTCTGTCTCTCTATGCTCTATCAGAATGTCTATTCTCTAGTCTAATAATGTACAAATGAGGGGGATTCCCCTTTGTATAGCTGGGCAATCTCAATGGACGGTCCAGATCAAATTACAATGGACGGCTCAGATTGAGCCACTTCAGCCCTAGACTAGATTCTGCCCTAAAAATCGTTAGAAGGTGGAGGAGTGGTGCAATTAATGAGCACAACAATAGTAGATTCCTCCTTTGACCACTTATGGGAAATTAATGCCCACTATCCTTCCAGAAGATTCTCGTCCAAGACCCTGTTTCCACTGTTCTTCTCTCTGACCGCGTAAGCAACAAATCGGGCCAGCACTGCATCAACTTCTTGTTCAGAGATTGTTGGAGTAAGGTTGAGCTGATACTTGAGGATAGCAATCGTCTGCTCTTGCCGGATACAAGACTTTCTCCAACTCTCAATGGATTCCTGCATGCTTTGAATAATGGCTGAGAATGTGGAGATATTTTCAAAGTCCAGTTGAGCAAATATCCTCATCTCGAAGAAGAAAGGCTGCAATCTTCCCTTTAATCCATCTACCTCCACCTCCTCGGGAGTTAGCCTCTTCGCGAATAATGCCTCCAGTGTATTGAGGATGCCGTCATGAATATTCCCCATAGCCTTATTGATCTTGGTAGACTCTGCCTTTGCTGTGTCGAAGAAGCCTCTACTAGTGAATGCTGCAGAATACCACCCCGGAAAATCATATCTATCTCCTTCTTGGATCACCCCTTCCTCAATCAAAGTCTGCATTGATATGCGCATCAGGGCAGCCAGGCGAGGAATAGTCTTATCCTGGAATATATGCGTGTCATTCCAAGCCTACTCAATGTTCTCCAAACGTGAGAGGATACTGGAAGCATGCTGGAAAGAGGAGAGAAGATCCATAATGAACCTTTCAGCCTTAGCACGAACACCGCTAATCTAGTTATCTCCCTCCTGAATGGCCCTCCTCATCTCCTCGAGCCCGCTGATGGACTCCCGTGGAAGCTCAGGCGGAAGCTCTACTGCTGGGTTCTCTTGAGCACACGGACATGCTAGATGTCGTACATACCCAACTAACGCTCTATGCTCCCTTTTCAGCTTCTTGTACTTTTCTTCCTTTTGTACCAGCCTATCCTTTAGAGCCTGGACGGAGTTTTCAGCCTCCTCAACAACTTGTGCTCCTGTGGGACGCCCTAATTCAATTGTAGTGACTGTATAATTTTCAGGCATCACATCACCTAAGTCACATTCCTCCCTTGGAACTGCAACATGGAGAGTGCGAGAACCGGCCTCATTTGTTTCCATCCTAGAGTACTTTTTGGCTCTCTTCCTTTTAGGTGACCCACTTATTCTGTTAAGGAGCTCCTCCATCTCAATTGTTGGGTCAGTGTCATTTTCCTGATCTCTCCCGATTGCGCTTGTGAGCCAATTTGGGACATCTCGTTGAGCGCCATAGACAATAAGAGGCTACTCTTCTGTTGCTTCTACTTCATGGATTCCCTCCTCAGCAACATTTGGTTGAAGGTCATCCATCTCCATACGCTGGCTATCCTCCTCAAGACCCCGAACTTTAGGCTCCGTAATACCTTAATCCTCAAAGGCTGTCTCGAGTGCACGATCAAAGCGAATGTCCGTTTCTGTTTCTTCAGCTTCGTCTGGCTGATCGGCACCCTCAAGAGCATTGGCACTCTGACTGTCAGGCTCTCTAGACAATGGTTGGTTGACCTCTCCCATTTCTTGCTCCTCATTCACTCTATCTCTCTAATTTGCAAACATCGAAACTTCCTATATGCTGGAAGATTGAGCCAACAACTGTGTGGGCGATGCTTCCTTCGTCCTCTGAAGCTCAGGCTGAACTGGCTCCTCTACTCATGGTTCTGTAGGTTGGGAGATTTGTTTCCTCTTCTTTTCCGACATTAGTGGCCTCCAATTGCCCATGAGATTGTATGTGAGGACAACTGATCTTCTCTTGAGCCTATGAACATGCCCATCCACCCAACTCCTCGTGAAAGTTAAGACAGGCATAGACAAAGTGTCTAAGTCTGTGATTTCGGGCTCTGCCCAATCAGGTGGTGGACTGGCGTGTCCTCTATTGATTCATAGTCTGGGTGCATAATGCTAGCATCTTCATCTACTTGATTTGGAACCTGGACAACTTCACATTCTCTGATCAACTTCAGAGGCAATCTGGAGAACATCCTCCTAATCTCAGCTTCATCGCCCACATTTGCCCAAAAATCTTCTAAATGAGCCTTGTGCCTATATTGTTCTCCCTATACAGTTCTAATCTTCCCCCGAGGATCAAAGTCCTGTCGGCTGGTGTGGAGAGTGAGGTGGTAAAACTGCAATTCATCCTCTGCCTCCTTGGCCGCCTGCAAAGAAGGGCACTCCTCCAGCGAATTTCCCATAACAATAGGAAAGTGCAATCCTCCTTTCTTCTTCTTCCTTATAATTTTGTCGTAGGCTATGACTTGCCTAGACACTTCTAGCATCACCATCCTATCAGTGGGGTACCTCAGTAGTCGGTAGGCATATGAATGGTGTCCCGGCAACCTTATATATGTGAACTTCAGGAATTGGACAAACCAAAACCCGTACTCCTTGATCAAATCTTGTGCTTCTTTGGATATTCTTTGTTGCACTCTCCGTTGAAGAGTCCTCGTGATGTACATTGTAAAGGCATCATTCACTCTTTTGAAATGAGAGGTGCTCGTCAGATGTAACTGCCTGCAAGCTTCATGAATTTTGAATTGTCCAGAGCCACACCCAATCGGCTACTGGTAAGTCAGCCCCTTATACCTTGTAATTCGAGCCAGCATATAAATGACATATGAGCTCATGTAGAACGTCTTTGCCCTTCTTAGATTTTTGAATTGTTCATCAATGTTATCGCTGATCATCTTTGCCCAATCTACATATTCTTTCCCTTCCAGCACCATGCTGATGTAGAAGAACATCCAAGGCTCAAACACATATGCTTGTGGGCTGCCATTCACCCGGCTGAGCATCATGATCAAATGACAATATTCTTGCTTTACCTCCTCCGAGGTGATTTGCTTTGGTAGATTAGCGCCAGGAGGCTTTGGCTTCCTCATCCATGCTGTGTTAATCCTCTTAGCACACTTTTCAAAAGACGAGGCATACATTTTATCAGCCTTCTCCTTAGACTTGTATAGCATTCTGTCCATGGCTGGAATCCCAAACGCCTCGCCAATTGCATCAGGTGTGAAATTTGCCAGCAGCTTCCCTTCTGGAGAAACAATTGTCCGATGGTCCGAATTGTAGTAGTTCGCACACTCCATAATCAGCTCAAGACATCGAACCGCTGGTGGAAAACCGGCAGCTGCACATAACCCACTCCTCACGATGTTGTGTGAAGTCACTGACGGAGGATAACCACCTTGCCCGTATATTCTTCTTTTGAAGGCTTCGAGGTTGAACAACCCCAAGTTGGTATCAGTCAAACCTCCCAGCTTCAACACAAACTTGGATTCCAGAATGAAAGACTTCTTCAGCTGTTTAATAATGGCCTAGGCGCCTGGAAGCATTTTCTTTGCCAGCTTCAACATTTCTAGCTCTGGCTGCAGCCTTGCTAGTTCCGGCAGCATCTCCTCTTCTATTTTCAGCCATCTGCAAAATAAAAATCAAGCATTATAATTCCAACTTAGAAAATAAAATTATTGTGAGATGGCTGGCAAGTGGAGTTGGCTTCAAAAATAAAAACTTCAGCATTAAAACTTCAACTCCAAACCTCGAGAATTATAACACTGAAATCTAAAACTTCAAGCTTCAGCAACTTGCAGTAATATTACTTTCAGTAGCTCGAAAAAATCAAGCTCGGCACCCTTACTTGGGAATTTCCTTCTTCTCAGCACTCACTCACTTTAAACTCAGCACTCAGAGAAATAAATTTCTCAGCTCAAAAATTCTCACTCACTCAGCAATTACTTTCAGCTTCAGCACAACTTCCAACTCTGCAATTTTGTGAAGAAAAATGAATGACTTCAGAGTTTTTATAACTGAAAGCAGGCGCCTAGTTTAGCAGCCGCCATTAATTCACTCCCCCACTAAGAAATTTTCCAATTTAGGAGAGAATATTCTCAGCTGTCATAAAGTCATCATAGAAATTAGCTATTTCGGGAGATTCTTTCCTCGTTTGAATTTAAAATTTCCCCTCCTCGACTACAAGTTATTTTCATTTGACTAAAGTATTTTGAGAACCTTATTAAAATTACTCTAGCATAAAAATTTATTTTCGAACAATGGCATATTTAAAATTTAAAATTTAATCTCAACACTTTTTATTTCACTTGAGAAATTTTATTTTGCTTCCTTCGCCAGCGCCTTAGAAGAATCCATATTTCGCTTGAAAAAAATTTCATGAGTTGTGAGTTTTAATATTAAAATCACCAGGCGAGATTTACTTTTCTTCCAAAATATTTTCCAAAATAAATTTCCCCCTTAATAAATATCTTAATTTCAAAACTTCATGTGTCTAACCAAAAGGGGAGATTTAATTTTTTTTAAACCTTGGAAAATAATTTTAATCACATTTTATTTAACTTCTCCAGCATGGGCAAACTTCATTTTACTTCAAATGCCTTGGGAAAATTTCATCATTCAATCTCATAAAAAATTTCCATTTGATTTTTATTTTTATTTTTATGCCAGGCACTAATGATTTCTCCAACATTTAATAAAATAATTTTCAACTCTTCTCCAAGCTTAGAAAATATTAATATTCCCCTCTCAATGTTAGGTGCACTTGGGGGTCTTAAGCTTTTATTTCACACGCCTTAGAAAATTTTAATCACCTTCTACTTCAATGGTGCACTTGGATTCTTGTGTTTTTAATTTTATCAAGCCTTAGAATAATTTTAAACTCCATCTTCTTGGGCGCATACAAGGGGGAGGGGGGTCTTTTTCCAATTTCCACCACTTAGAAATTTTCATGCCTGTGGAATATTTCCAACCTTTTCCATCAAAGCTGGGCGCACTCAAGGGTAGTAGCTTCAAGTTCTAATGCTTTTGGATTTTTCAAAATCCCTCTCTTTACCTTAGGCGCATATAACATCATGAGCTTTTAATTCCAACATCTTCAAAAAAAAAAATTTAATCCAACTCCATAGGCTGGGCGCATATGAGGGTATCACTTTTAATTCACATGCCTTAGTCTTATTTCTATTAATCTCCTCCTTCAAGCTGAGGCGCATATGATGTACAAAGCTTTCAATTTGCAAGACTTAGGAAATTTCTAGCTCAGCTTTCTCCAGCCAAGGCGCATCAAAGGGGGGCTACTTCAAGTTTTAACGCCTTAGTGAATTTCATGTCTTACTTCTCCTTTGGGCGCATATGAAGCCTTGAGCTTCAAGTTTGAATCACTTAGAAATTTTCAAGTCATAGGCACATTCAAGGGGGGCCACTTCAAGTTTCACACACTTAAACTTTTTCTCCACAAGTCAAGGCGCTAATGAAGGGTAGAGCTTCAAGTTTGCATACTTAGACAAATTTCCAATGCCATCCACTTCCAAGGGTGCATTCAAGGGTCCCTGCTTCAAATTTTGAGGACTTAGATTCTTTTCTAGCTCAAACTCCAAGTAAAGGCGCATTTAGGGGTAGCTACTCCAAATTTTCCATACTTAAACTTTTTCCCAAGCTTTCTCCCAGGCAGAGGCGCATTTGAGGTCTCCTCCTTCAAGTTTGAACGCCTTAGAAAGTTTTCAAGTGCCTTCTTCTTTTTGGGCGCATCTCAGGGTATGTGCTTCAACTTTTCAACACTTAGAAACTTCCTTATCTCCTCTTCTTTTCTTAAGGCGCAAATCAACCCTTAGGCTTTCACTTTTTAACACTTGCCTTAGAAAATTTTAAGTTCTCCTCTTTCAAGCTGAAGGTGCAAATGAGGGTCTCAACTCCAAGTTTTATTGGCTTAGGCGTTTTTCAAGGCATCCTCTTCATCTTAAGGCACAAATAGGAGGGTGAGCTTCAAATTTCAATCACTTAGAAACTTCTCCAATTACCCCTCCAAGGTTTGGCGCATATGAGAGTCTCTACTTCAAATTTTGGGGAGTTAGAAACTTTTTCAAGCCTTTATGCAAGGTGAGGCGCATTTCACATGTGGAGCATCAAGTTTCACATACTTAAACTTTTTAGTCATGTTCTTCACAAGTCAAGGCGCAAGTGGAAGGGTGAACTTCCAATTTAAATGCCTTAGACAAATCTTCATCCTCCAGCTTGTTCTAGGGCACCTATGAGGCATCAAGCTTCAAATTTTGAATACTTAGAGAAAATTTCATCAAGCTTTAACTCCAAGGGCGCATTTCACCATGTCAACTTTAAATTTCTCAAACTTAGAAGAATTTTCATCATCCTCAAGTAGCCTCTAGGGCAAATTTTGATGCTGGACTTCAAATTTCTCAGACTTAGTGAAATTTTTATAGTTTCATCTGATTCGGAGTGATTTGTTCGCGTTAGCCCTGGCTCGTCCTAACTTTCTATTTTTAGAAATGTTGTGACCTTTTCACACATCGCCCCATTCAAGATGGGGACCCCCTAAATTTTGCTCCATTCTGATCTTTTGGCTTTGGTTTTGCTCTCTCTCTCTCTCTCTTTCTGTCCCTTTTTGTTGTCTGTCTTTCCGGGATGTGCCCATTTGTGAGCTTAAACATGAAATTTTGGCCAAGTCTGATTTTTAGGGTTTGTACTTCTCTGGTCAATCTGAAGTCAAATGAAGTGAATAAATTCAAATTTGGGACTAACATTGCAGTCAGTGTGCTTCCAGCAAGTTCCCATTGAAATTTCATCAAATTCCAATAACTTACTATTTTTAGTAAGTGTGCAATTCAGGGTATTTCCTCAGCATTTTGAAGTTTCAATAGTCACATTGCATCCAGAACGTGTAAGGCTGCTCATTGGCAAAGTTTGAGCTAAAACAGACAACTTGTTATTTTTAGCAGTTCAGCTTCCAGAGCAGATTTCAGGGTTTATGTGCGAAGTTTTTCAATGCATGTCTGCATTTTCCTTATGGGTTTTCTGAGACCTTCGCGATGATATAACATGCAAAGCGAGATAATGATTTTCAGAATTCAGCCTTCAGAGGCTATTTTTAGGGTTTGCATGTCAGGGTTTTCTTTACATGTCAGATGATTCTTTATGGGTTTTTCAAGAGCTTCACGATGATGTGACATGCAAAGCAGGATAATCACTTCTTCAGCAACTTGCTATTTTTAGCAGATGCACTCTAGCAGCCACTTCCCAGCGCATCAGAATCACGAACAGAATAGAATGCAACAGAAATAGTATCTCCAGGAGAGTGGTATGATGACACGGTTTACTACTTGTTGAATCACAAATGCCCTCATCACTTGAATCCAGTCCAGTGGAGAGCTTTGAGGATGAAAAGTCAGAGATTCATGTTCCAGGGATCAGTTCTTTATAGAAGAAATTATGAAGGAATTTATCTAAGATGTGTAGGAAAACAAGAAGCCAAACAGTTGATGGAACATTTACATGAGAAGTTCGGGACTGGCCATGGAGGTAGTTTGGCCACAGCTCATCAAATTCTGAGGGCTGGATATTATTGGCCCATGCTTTTCAAGGATACATATGAGCATGTGAAGGCTTGTCACGTTTGTCAGACAACTGCAAATAGAGGAAAGCATCCAACTATGCCTTTGCAACCAGTGATTGAGGTTAGGCCTTTTGCCAAATGGGGTTTAGACTTTATTGGAATGATCAATCCGCCATCTTCAGGTCAGCATAGATATATTTTGACAGCAACAAATTACTGCACCAAGTGGACAGAGGCCCAAGCTTTGAAGCAGTGCACGACAGATGTGGTGATCAAGTTCCTTGAAGAGAATATCATCACAAGATTTGGATGCCCCCATGCCCTAGTGTGCGACAACGGTTCAGCTTTCTTGTCATTGAAGTTTTCCAATTGGGCATTTGAATATGGAATCACATTAAAATTTTCTTCCAATTATTATCTGCAGGGGAATGGACTTGCAGAGTCCACAAATAAGAATTTACTGAACGCCATTAAGAAGCTGCTGGATAAGAATCCTAAAGATTGGCACACGCAGTTGAGGTTTGCTCTATGGGAAGATAGGATCAGAACAAAGAGTTCATTAGGGACATCTCCCTATCACTTGGTTTACAGACAAGACCCTATCTTTCCAGTTCAGCTGAGGATCCCAACTCTCTAGTTCATTCAGGAGTATCTCAAAGGAAAGAATCAAATTCAAACAAGATTGTCTTAGTTGATGCATTTAGAGGAGAAAAGAGATGAAGCATTGGAGAATCTGGCAAAACATCAGGGAGTTGTAAAGAGATGGTTCGATAAACAAGCGAAGGTCAAGTCTTTCCGGATTTCTGACTTGGTCTTATACTGGGACAAGGCCCACAAGAAGAAAGGAGATCACGACAAGTTTGACAAATTGTGGCTGGGCCCATATTAGATTGCTGAAATCCTTGGAGATAATGCATTTAGGCTACGTACACTGACAGGAGAGGATATCCCGTTGCCCATCAACGGGCAATTCCTCAAGCATTATTTCCAGTCTTAGGTTCTCTCCGAGAGCCTGCTTTGTAATATAGTTAGATTAGGTTTTGCTTTCTTGTTTGCTTTTCTTTGTTTTTGGTTTGTTCTGCTTTGGTTTTGGGTTTGTTACCCTCTGGGTTTTTTGGTTTGGCGTTTTTGTCCCTTGAGTTGTACACTCAAGTGGTTTTGGTTTGGAATGGGCAAGGATTTTTGGGTTTCCCATGGCGAAGGGGGTGATGATGGTTTTATTTTCGCGACGTAGTTTCTTTCCATCGGACTTTGTGCAAATTTTGAAAAACCAAGGTTGTTTTCCTCTTGTCATCATCTAGTTTATAATACTTAGAAAATTTTCAGACTTCTTCCAATCAAGGGTGCATTTTGGATAGTAAGCTTTCAGTTTATAATACTTAGAAAATTTTCCACTCCCCTCTCTTCTCTTAGGCGCATATAGGGGTGCTTCCTTCAAGTTTACACGCCTTAGAAACATTTCTAACTCTCCCTCTAAGATCAAGGCGCATATTGGGGTCTCTTTCCAATTTATGATAGTTAGAAACATCTCCAACACCTTTCCTTGGGCTAAGGCGCATTTGATAACCCCTACCTCCATTCTCCATGCCTTAGACTTCTCTTTCAACTTGGGGCGCATTTACTAGGTCCTACTTTCAATTTGCACAACTTAGAAAAATTCCAACATTCAATTCTTGACCTAGGCGCATTTGGGGGTAGGAGCTTTAAGTTTGCCACACTTAGAAAAAATTTCAAACTCCATCTCCAAGTGAAGGCGCATTTCACCCTTCATACTTTGAGTTTATTTGCCTTAGAAAATTCTCCACACTTCCTCTTGAGTTAAGGCACATTTGCTAGGTGCTACTTTCAATTTTCAACCCTTAGAATATTTTCAACTCACCTCCTCCAAGGCTAGGCGCATTTAGCATAGTGAGCTTTCAACTTTCCACACTTAGAATATTTTTCAAGTGTCCCTCTTTACCTTGGGCGCATTTGGACCTTGGAGCTTCCAATTTCTATGCCTTAGAAAATTTCAAGGCCTCCTCTTCTTCTGGGGCGCATATAGGGTGTCAAGCTTCAAATTTAAATGCCTTAGAAGAAACTTTTCAAATCTCTTCCTCTCAAGCTAAGGCGCATATGAGGGTAGGAGCTTTCATTTTGCCATACTTAGAGATTTTCAACTCACTTCAAGCTTGCAAGGGCGCATTTAACCATGTCTACTTCCAATTTGCATCACTTAGAAGAATTTCCATCCATCTTCAAGTTACTAAGGCGCTTTTCAAGGGTCAAGCTTCAAATTTTGAGGACGTAGACAAAATTTTCAATTCAGCCTCTCAAGCTAGGGCGCATTTGGCATGTTGGACTTCAAATTTCTCAGACTTAGTGGATTTTTCATGGCTCTTCAAGCTTCTAGGGTGGATTTGAGGGTGTCAAGCTTTCATTTTATCAGACTTGGATGAATTTTCAAGCTTTCGTCTGATTTAAAGTGGTTTGTTCACGTTGCCCTCAGCTTGCGCTAGCTTTCTATTTTTAGAAAGTTTTGCAACTTTTGCATTTCAAGCTAATTTCTAGCTCCAAAAGGCTTATTTTTGCTTTGCCTTGATCCTCGTGATGTGACTGAGCTGTTGGCGCCTGATGCCTGCATGTACCTACTATTTTTAGCAACTTACTAAAAATAGTAACTATTCAGAATGAGCTCAAACTTCGCGCGCCAATTTCCTAAAGGATGTTGATCATGAATGGATGCTGCTTCTGTGTGACCCTCGTGCTTCGCCCTACTTTTTAGGAAACCCTAATTCCTCTGCATGGACATGCTAAAAATAGTAAGTGCTTGATTTTCGAACCTCTGCAACTCCGTTTGACCTGAAATTTGCTCCATGGGGTCCTCATCACTTGCTTGACCTGCTCACATTGGTGTCTAGCGCCAACCTGCTATTTATAGCCCAGTTTGAGAAGTGCCTTACAATAAATAGTAAGTTCTCAAATCGCCTTCAAATTTTACCAGCAGGTTCCTTGAAAGATACTGATCGTGATGGGATACCTTGGTTTTTGGAAATTTTGGTGTTTGACCCCTCATTTTGGGTTCTGAAGCTGGAAACCCTAATCTGACTTGCATGTTGCTCAAATGGTCTCCGTTTGACCCCGTTCCTGTTGCATGTCGCTGTGTTCGTGATATTGAAGTGTTGGGTAGCTGCCGGAGTGATCCTGCTAAAAATAGTAAGTGTCTGAAAAAGTGATCAATCAGCTGCCGGATGAGTTTGCATGTCACACTGCTCAAGAGATCTCAAAAAACCCAAAAAAATGATCAACATGCGAGCACTGGCTAAAAATAGCAAGTCCCGAAAAAGTGATCAACTCTGCTTGCATGTTACCTCGTTGCGAAGCTCTCGAAAAACCCAGAAAGATTATGCAGACATGCACTGAGAAATCTTGCATGCAAACCCTAAAAATGATCCATCGAAGGTAGAACTGCTAAAAATAGTAAGTTGTCTGTTTCAGCTCAAATTTCGTCAGCAGGCAGCTCATAGTGTTCTAAGTGCAGTGTAATCGTCAAAATTTGAAAATCCCAAGAAAATAGGCCCCAAATTGGCACTTACTAAAAATAGCAAGTTGTCAGAATTCAGTGAAAATTCAGTGGGAGCCTGCTCGAAGCATCCTAACACATTGCTAAGCTCAGAATTCGATTAGCCAACTCAATTTGATCTTAAAGTTGTCTGAAGATTGTAAACCCTAATTCATCAAAAATCCCTCCAGACTTGGCCAAATTTCAAATCCAGGTCAAATGACAAGTACATCATCAGACAAAAAGAACCGACAGAGAGAGACAGACCGAAAACCCAAGCCAAAAGACCCGAATGAAGCAAAAATTAGGGGGGTCCCCATTTTGAATAGGGTGATGTGTGAAAAGGTCACAACACGACCCAATAGGAGGCCGATTGCTATTAGATCTTTTAAATGTTTATTTCTCCTTGCTGACTAAGTAATAACCTTTATCTATTAATCATGCCAAGGTTGTCGTTTTTTGTTTCCTTTAATATCGATTGCAGTTTGATGCTCGGTTTGGTGTGGATGAATGGTGCTTCCTATCCAAGTTTCTTTTACCAGCTAGTGATAATCAGGTTGATCTTTCAGCAACAATTCTTTCCTCCTGTTTTTCCCATATGTCCATCTTACTTCCCTCGGGCTTCATTTATAAACATTCTTCAGATATGATTTGAGACGTGATCCTTCCCATCGCATCTCCTTAAGAGGCAAGTTCCTTAACAAACCATGGTTGTCATTAGTTAGGATTTTAACAAGAATATCAACTTTAATATGGATTTGAGTAAATCGATCTTTATGTTCAAACATTGGTTTAATCCATTGATTATATTATATTTGAAATACATTGAATTAAATAGATTTAATATACATATAATTTCAATATGTTGATAAATATATAACGAATGCCTGGTAAGTCATTAAAAAAAAATAATAAATCTAATCTATACTTACCTGTTTATGATGGGGACGTCACATTAGTTTTACCAAATTAAGAAGAACATGCATAGAAATGATAAACAAAGATTGCATAAACATATAACATGAATTCCACTTCAAAAGTTGCCTTCATTCAATCTATATCAGGTCTGATTTACAATAATAACAGGTTTGATATAAAGTTATCAAAGCTGTAACAGCACTATTACACCCCATACAAATGAAAGATTTATATTCCAAAACATGCCAAGAACATACCCGATGATAGTTTGATGGTTTCCTTTGACAATACAGCTCCAAATAAATTTGATGTGGCTGGTCCAAACCTTGAAACAAGACCAATATGAACTTCAGTAACTAGCTATAGGCATGTCAACGATGGTCGAACTGAATTTGCTCCTTAGTGGTTGAAAACCCTAATTTCCAGCTAGGGTTTGACTGAAAATGACACACAAATCACACAGCCATCTGCTGAATGCACTGAAATGATGATTTATACTGATAAGAAGTCCAAATCTGCAATTATCTTCTGATAACTCACTACTGCAATCAATTCTAAATGCAGATTAACTAGTAATGAAGTCCAATGATGTCCAAATGGAAACTCAGTGTAGATTTCCCTATTTGGTGAATTGGGTTTTTGTCCAATTCACTATTCTCCAAGGGATTCCGTCCTCAGAAGACCTATATGTTGCTGAAACCCTCTTCCAAGAGTTCAAACCTGCAATTGCTTTTGTCAAAATAAGAATAGAATGCCCAAAAATGAGCCCAACATATTGCTTTATAACCTCCCATGAGTTTTTTTATAAAAGTCAATAAAATAATCCTTTTGAGGGTCTTTCCTCATCAAAAGAAAGGGCCAATTTTTAAAAACAACTTTGAGTTACTAGGATGGGGGCACTTTTCACTATTTTCTTTATAATTTTTTGTTACTATTGACCTTTTACTATTTCATTAAAGCAAACTTTAATCTTTCTAATTTATCCCTGGGTTCATTAGCTGAACTCCAAACTGAAAGGCTCGTAAAACTCCCAGCTAAGCTCCACAACCCTCAATTGGGTCCCCTAACCTTTCTGTTGACCTATAGGAACCCTAATAGAAGGCCAACCTCTGCTATAGTCTGAGCTTCCTAAGGAAGGGACATTACACTGAGTAGTTTCCCTTGTGGTACTGTTGATGTGATTTTCGTGACCGCACCAACGCAAAATAAAGTCGCCAACGGCTACCCTATTCTCTCTTGATCAAAGTATCCAGCACGCTAAGATTGCGAGAGAGTTCGTGCATTCAACTCCAAGGTTCTTTCAATGCGAATAGTCTCAGTTGGCTCAATGTGATTTGCTGGTATTTCAAGGGGACTTACGGAATTGTTCAACAGCAGAAGAAGGGGTTTCCATAATTCGACAGATTTATCAATGAAGCACAAATTTCCTATTCTAATTAGAAAGTACTGAATTTAAAGTGGTGCAAGGTTTAGAGAGTCTAAATCTATTCTAAGGCGTGGGACATGGCGATCAATTCTCACAAGCTTCAACCAGATTCCGCTTTGCCTCACTTCGGACAACCTCCACAGAACAAGTGCAATCTTCAAGGGGAGAAACTAAAGATATTCAGATTACAATTCAATAATGAAGACACCGTCACAACGACGCATACCAACATGTAGATCGTAATCGAAGTTAAGTCCACAAGTTTCCAGTTGACCATGCAAGGCGAACTCACCATCAGCGAGCCCACTAGTGGTATGGATAGACAAAGTTTGTTCAAACTGAAGACCACATTCCACAGTTACTAACATCTACTTGCATAAAAATGAAATTACGCTACTCTACGCTACTTGAAGTAGAAGGGATGAAGAAACCTCGCTAGCTATCCATAACAAAGACAAATTCCACCATCAATGAAAAGATCTTTTATTATGAAAATTTTACACAACAATTTCTTGCAAAAGTTTTCAAAGGAAAACTTTCCTTCTTCTTCAACTACACTATCAATCTATACTAAGCTACCTCTAAGTTGTCCCTCTACTCTATGTCTATTGTCTAACTCTAAGCTAATGTCTAATGAGATACAAATGAGGGGGACTCCCCCTTTATATAGCTGGCCAAGTCCAACGAACGGCTCAGATTACAATCGGCTGGATGGCCCAGATCATGCCACCTCAGCCCTAAACAAGATTCACTCTAAAAACCGCCACCAAGAGGAGTAGGGTAATAAATGAGAAATTAATGGCCACCATCCTTCTAGAAGATTCCTGTTCATAGACGTATTCACACTGCTTCAACTTCTTGGACTGGTATGGCAGGCACTTTCTCGATTTGAGACTTCAAGGCTGTAACTTTTTTTCTCCTATTTGATGATGATTTTCCTCCTTGATGTTGTTCTTCAATTTTGCTCGAGCTTCTATTCTTTTCTCCATCTTGAGTTTTGAAAACATTTCTTCTTTGCCACTAAGTCCCAACACTTAGCCATTTTCTTGCAACTTTTCTTCCTTCGTGATTTATCATCTTGAACTACTTTCTTCATCACCTAAGTCATCACCGCCTGGTCTCAACGTTTTTCCTGCAAAACAAGCAAGGAGAAGAGTATTAGAACACTTCATAATATAAACTTACTTACCAGGATTTTCACGCTCTAACTTCCAAGCGTTCATCGTCTTCACTAGCCAACTTCATCCTCAAATTCTCCATGCCTTAGCCAAATTTCCAACCTATCTTGTATTTTGCCTGGCGCACTTCACTCTGATACTTCATCTAACTCTAGCTCGAGAAAAATGCCTTCATCAGGAATTTGATAAAAAAATATCTAGGCACCCAACTTCAAATTCATCTGCCAAGGCATTTTATCTTCACAAACATTTCTTTCCTTGCCTTAGAATTTTTTTTAAACTTTTACTTAGGAAATTCATCAACCTGGTGCCCATTTAAAATCTTTACCTCAGAACCCTTGGCAAGCTGTGGAAGACCTCAAAATCCATTCCTCATCGATAATCTTCAATACCCAGAAGAAAATTTCTTTCAGAACTTGTCGAATTCATGGGTATACAACGAACGGGTTCATTTAATTTTGAATTTTGAAGCTTAGAAAAATATCTCCTTATGAAATTTAACCCGTTTCTTCACATCTCTGAGTGCCCCGTTGTTCTGACTTGAAATTTTTTTATCAATCTTGTAATGCCAACATCTTCTGACTCTGCCACTGGAAAACTCATTTGTGTTTCAAGAAGAATTTTATCACCTTCGTGTCTGGGCGTATTTTCTAAGGAAGAAAATACCTTGCCTTAGAAAAAAAATTTGAATCACTTTGCATTTTGAAAATTTTTCCTTAGAAAAATTTCTATTCAACTTTATCCATTTTGCCTTGGTGAGAAAAATCATCAACTTCACTCAGAAAATCTTCCTGCAAGCACATCACACTTAACATCCAACGCCTGGCATGTTTTATTTTATTCACCACCTTATGCCTTGGGCGCATATCACACTTCCATTACTTTAGTCGCATTTAGCTTATTAGATTTCCATGCCTAGTAATATTCTTCATCTCCACCTCCAACGCCTAGGATCAACTTTGTTTTCACCACACCTTGTTTACCACCTTATACTGACCTTTACTCACTTCAATCTTGGGCGCATATTAGCATGTGTGAAGGATGACCCTCGGGCTTCCTTATTTTTCTCTTCACATGGCCCCTTTTGGGCGCATTTAGGCATGAGAGGAGGACGAGTTTCTAACTTAGAAACTTTTTGGATTTGCTTTGACTTGTTGACCTTAACTTGGGCGCATTTCTCATGTAGAGGAGGATGAACTTTCAAATGCCACCCTGCCTCTTATGAACTTGGGCACATTTTGTCATTGGTAGAGGACGAGTTTTTATACTTAGAAAAATTTTCAAACATGAGACCTTGCATGAGGGCGCATTTTGCCATAGAAGCAGGATGAACTTTTGCCTTAGAAATTTTTTCTCTTGTCTCATGCTGGAGTGGGTGCATTTCACCTGTGCTGGAGGATATCTTTCAGACTTAGAAAATTTTTATGTCTCTTCATCCTTGAGGGCGCATTTTCATGTTGATACAGGATGAAGTCTCAAACTTAGCTGTTTTTCTTCGTCTTTGCCCGTTCCTCCATGCCTTACTATAAATAGTAAGCCTTTTAATTCTCATGCTTCGGAAGCTCAGATCATTTTGAAATTTTAAACACTGCATCTTCACGACCTCATCAATCTGTTGACACTGCTATTTCGGGTTGGCCTGCTATTTATAGTAACTGCCTGCTTCTGACATCTCCACAACTCCGTTTGACTTGAAATTCGAATGACGTGCTCCTCACCATGTGACTTGCCTGCTGACATCGGCACCCGCTGCCGACTGATTTGCTATTTTTAGCTTGTTTCAAAAATGACTTACTATAAATAGTAAGTGCTCCGTTTGCCTTCAAATTTTACCAACAGATAGCTTGAAGGATGCCGATTGCGGTGGTATACACCGGTTTTCGAAAATTCTGACTTTTTACCCCTCCTTTTGGGTCTCGAAGCTGGAAACCCTAATTCATCTTTCATGCATATCAAATGACCTCTGTTTGTCCTCGTTTCTGTTGCATTGCGATCAGTTCGTGATTCTGAAGTGCTGGGAGGCGGTTGCCGGAATGCACCTGCTAAAAATAGTAAGTTCCTAAATGAGTGACCATCTCCGTTTGCATGTCACATCATTGCGAAGCTCTCGAAAAACCCATAAAGAATATGCAGACATGCAAAGGAAACCCTGACATGCAAACCCTAAAAATAGCCTTTGAAGGCTGAACTCTGAAAGTTGTTATCTCACTTTGCATGTTATACTGTCGCGAAGGTCTCAAAAAACCCAGAAGGAATCTCTAGACATGCGTAGAAAAATCCTGCATCCAAGCCTTGAAATTTGCCTCGGAAGCTAAACTGCTAAAAATAGAAAGTCGTCCGTTTCAGCTCAAATTTTGCCAGTGAGTAGCTTGATATGTTCTGGATGCAGCATGACTGTCGAAACTTCAAGAACGCTGAAGGAACACCTCGAATTACACACTTACTAAAAATAGTAAGTTGTTAGAATCTGATGAAATTTAGCTGAGAGTCTGCAAGAAGCATACTGACATCAATATTAATCTTTGTTTTCAATTTATTCATCTCATTTGACCCTAGATTGACCAGGAAAGATACAAACCCTAATTCTATGGATTTGGCCAAATTTCACATTTAGGCTCATAGACGGGCACATCTCGGAAAGATAGACAGCAGAAAGAGAGATAACAACAAAACAAACCAAAATCAAGCCAAAAGTTCGAGACGAAGCAAAAATTAGGGGGTCCCCATTTGCAATGGGGCGATGTGTGAAAAAGGTCACAATAGGTACCATGACTCGACACTTCTTGAGGTTGAGTGCCAACCGAGCCGCTCCACAATATTCCATGCATTCCTAAAGGGCCTTCAGATGTGTTTGTTCATTGCTGAAAATGGACCAATCATCCAGGAATGCCTTGAAATTCCCTACAAACATCTTATCAAATATATGCAGGATTATGCTTTGGAAGGTTGTCGAGGCATTGCACAAACTGAATGGCATCTAGTTATATGCATACACTCTATCTTCAACAACGAACATTGTTTTGAGTTTTTCCTCCTCCGCTATGCTTATTTGATTGTACCCTGAAAACCCATCCATGAATGAGTAAATCTCATGACCCGCTATGTGATGACCCTGTCTCATATACACAAGATCAAGCATGAATTGCTTGTTGTTTCATAGGTCTTTTATTGATTCCAAAGTGCTAGTATGAAATATTATCACATTAGGATTTATACATAATTTGATTGCATACAGGTAAATGTGTTTTAGACCAAAGAATGGATAGAATAACAAGGCAGAGTATTCAATTAATTCCAATATGTAAGACAGGACTTAAATATAGTTCAGATTTGCAAAATAACAATCTCCAATGTTCTCAAAGAATACTAGTAAACACCCAACTTCTAATTACTGATGAAGACAAAAAACATTCGGCTACTGGCCTCCATAGTTTACACAGTTTCAGAAACATTCATGGTATCCGACTACATAGGCATCCCAACATAAATTCATAGGAAACAACACTTTGCTGGTAACTATTTAGCAAACAGGAATTCATAAGTAGTACTGACCTGAGACATACCTGTGAATATTATCTACTCCGCATATAGATAAGACCAAGGAATTGCACCAACAGTCCCATTCATAAATACCCAATATCGTGCTCCTGGACTTCCCGTAACCGAGAGATACAACAACATCAACTCAAGTTTGTAGATGGATTCATATATGCTCAAATATCCTTGGCTTGCACTAAGCATGAAGATGATCGCGCCAACCAATACATTCATGGCTTTTGTAGATTGTCTTCCTAACAGCCAATATAGATCTTTGGTAAAGTTCAGTATAGAAATCATGGGACAATGAATAATGATATTTTGGAAGAGCTCCACATATTGATACTCGATGAAATAGTAATTCCAAATCTAGATTGAAATAATGTTGCCTTTTTGATGGTTTAGAGACGCCAGAGATGAAGATGCACGTTGTTAAACTTGAAGCCACTTCTCAACAAAATACTCGCGATCATACTAAGCATCCTCATATAATCATTCCGCCATCAATAAGCAAATAAACTCCATCCGTTTGGGTTTTCGTCCAAACAAAGACTAAGCCTAAGAGGTTTCATTCTCAGAAGCTTGAAAAACAGGTATCAACCTCATATCATTCTCTGTCATGATTCAGGAGATTGCTCCAACCTCCATAAAAAGATTGCCACCTTTCGTTGCATTAACAAAATTATTTTAAGTACAGAATTTATAAAATATAAAATATTTTATTAATAATCTTTTATAAAGTCCCAATGAATTATTTAATTAAATAATTCAAATTTCTTAAAAATAAGTAAATAAATAAAGACTAATTGAATATTTAATTAATAAATTTCAATTTACATTTAATTCTAGAAAAGGGACAGGGACATCATAGTCGCCCTTACTCGGCATTGCTTGTCCTCAAGCAACTACAAACTCGGATGCTGCAATATCTATTCACTTTCCCATGTGGTGTCCTCCACAGGTAGATCCTTCCATCTGATTAAAAACTCTTTGATTCTTCTACTTCGCAATTTACGTTTGCACACATCTAGAATAGATTCAGGCACCAATATCAACTTTCCTTCCTCATCCAGTGGAGGAAGCTCAAGAGATGGAATAGTATGCTGTCCAACTTCCTTTTTAAGGCAAGAAACGTGAAATACATTATGAATTTTTCTCCCTACAGGTAGCTCCAACTCATATGCTACTTTGCCTACCCAACGTTTGATTTGATAAGGCCCATAAAACTGCAGTTTGAGTTTTTCCGTGCCACTCCGCTTCAAGGTAGATTTGCTTGTATGGCTGAAGATGGAAGAATACCATATCACCAACTTCAAAAACACTCTCAATCTTGTGCTTATCAACGTAAAGTTTCTGCTGATTCTGAGCTTGATGGAAATTTTCCTTAAGTGCCCTGAGAATGTCTTGAATATCCTCCATCCATTCCTTTTCCTTGGGTACTCTGCTATCATCAAAAGCTAGATCCATGAAAGACATAGCATCATCTCCATACAAAGCTCTGAAAGGTGACATTCCTATTGACATGTGGAATGTAGTGTTATAACAATGTTCACCCAAGTGTAGCCAACGAACCCATGCCTTTTGTTGCCCTGACACATAATTGCACAGATATCCTTCAACCCACTTGTTGATGATCTCAGTCTGCCCGTTGGATTGAGGATGGTAGCTCGTACTGGGAGATAGCTCAATCCTTGCCAACCTAAACAATTCTTGCCAAAATATGCTGAGAAACCTGTTGTCCCGATCACTGATAATATTCTTTGGGAGCCAATGTAATCGGGATATCTCTCTAAAAAATAACTCTGCTATTTGAGGTGCCTTAAACTCAGTGGAAATAGCAAAGAAATGAGCGTATTTTGTCAACCTGTCAATAACAACATAGATGCAATCTCTATTATGAACTCGTGGCAAACTTATGATAAAATCCATTGTTATGCTTTCCCATTTCTGATCTAGAATGGGTGAAGGCTGCAATAGACCTGTTGGTAATGTTTGCTTAGACTTGTTTTGTTGACAAGTCATACACTCCTTGAGAATGTCTTGAATATCCTGCATCCATTCCTTTTCCTTGGGTACTCTGCTATCATCAAAAGCTAGATCCATGAAAGACATAGCATCATCTCCATACAAAGCTTTGAAAGGTGACATTCCTATTGACATGTGGAATGTAGTGTTATAACAATGTTCACCCAAGTGTAGCCAACGAACCCATGCCTTTTGTTGCCTTGACACATAATTGCACAGATATCCTTCAACCCACTTGTTGACGATCTCAGTCTGCCCGTTGGATTGAGGATGGTAGCTCGTACTGGGAGATAGCTCAGTCCTTGCCAACCTAAACAATTCTTGCCAAAATATGCTGAGAAACCTATTGTCCCGATCACTGATAATATTCTTTGGGAGCCAATGTAATCGGAATATCTCTCTAAAAAATAACTCTGCTATTTGAGGTGCCTTAAACTCAGTGGAAATAGCAAAGAAATGAGCGTATTTTGTCAACCTATCAACGACAACATAGATGCAATCTCTATTATGAACTCGTGGCAAACTTATGATAAAATCCATTGTTATGCTTTCCCATTTCTAATCTAGAATGGGTGAAGGCTGCAATAGACCTGTTGGTAATGTTTGCTTAGACTTGTTTTGTTGACAAGTTATACACTCCTTGAGAATGTCTTGAATATCCTGCATCCATTCCTTTTCCTTGGGTACTCTGCTATCATCAAAAGCTAGATCCATGAAAGACATAGCATCGTCTCCATACAAAGCTCTGAAAGGTGACATTCCTATTGACATGTGGAATGTAGTGTTATAACAATGTTCACCCAAGTGTAGCCAACGAACCCATGCCTTTTGTTGCCCTGACACATAATTGCACAGATATCCTTCAACCCACTTGTTGATGATCTCAGTCTGCCCGTTGGATTGAGGATGGTAGCTCGTACTGGGATATAGCTCAGTCCTTGCCAACCTAAGCAATTCTTGCCAAAATATGCTGAGAAACCTGTTGTCCCGATCACTGATAATATTCTTTGGGAGCCAATGTAATCGGAATATCTCTCTAAAAAATAACTCTGCTATTTGAGGTGCCTTAAACTCAGTGGAAATAGCAAAGAAATGAGCGTATTTTGTCAACCTGTCAATGACAACATAGATGCAATCTCTATTATGAACTCGTGGAAAACTTATGATAAAATCCATTGTTATGCTTTCCCATTTCTGATCTAGAATGGGTGAAGGCTACAATAGACCTGTTGGTAATGTTTGCTCAGACTTGTTTTGTTGACAAGTCATACACTCCTTGAGAATGTCTTGAATATCCTGCATCCATTCCTTTTCCTTGGGTACTCTGCTATCATCAAAAGCTAGATCCATGAAAGACATAGCATCATCTCCATACAAAACTCTGAAAGGTGACATTCCTATTGACATTGGGAATGTAGTGTTATAACAATGTTCACCCAAGTGTAGCCAACGAACCCATGCCTTTTGTTGCCCTGACACATAATTGCACAGATATCCTTCAACCCACTTGTTGACGATCTCAGTCTGCCCGTTGGATTGAGGATGGTAGCTCGTACTGGGAGATAGCTCAGTCCTTTCCAACCTAAACAATTCTTGCCAAAATATGCTGAGAAACCTGTTGTCCCGATCACTGATAATATTCTTTGGGAGCCAATATAATCGGAATATCTCTCTAAAACATAACTCTGCTATTTGAGGTGCCTTAAACTCAGTGGAAATAGCAAAGAAATGAGCATATTTTGTCAACTTGTCAACGACAACATAGATGCAATCTCTATTCTGAACTCATGGCAAACTTATGATAAATCCATTGTTATGCTTTCCCATTTCTGATCTAGAATGGGTGAAGGCTGCAATAGACCTGTTGGTAATGTTTGCTCAGACTTGTTTTGTTGACAAGTCATACACTCCTTGAGAATGTCTTGAATATCCTTCATCCATTCCTTTTCCTTGGGCACTCTGCTATCATCAAAAGCTAGATCCATGAAAGACATAGCATCGTCTCCATACAAAGCTCTAAAAGGTGACATTCCTATTGACATGTGGAATGTAGTGTTATAACAATGTTCACCCAAGTGTAGCCAACGAACCTGTTGATGTGATTTTTATGACCGCACCAATCAGCAGAACAAAGTTCCCCAACGGATACCTTATCCTCTCTTGAACAAAGTATTCAGCGTGCTAAGATTGCGGGTGAGATCACGCTTTCAACTCCAAGGTTCCTTTAATGCGAATAGACCCAGTTGGTTGATGTGTATTTGCTATGTTCTTACGAGGGGACTTACGTAGTTGTTCAGAATACGTGCAGTAACAACCAATATATGCTTTTGAAAGGGATTTTGTGCGAATGATTTAGCTCTAGAGTGCAAGTTTCCTAAAACTAACCAAAAGTGTACGGAATTTGAATGACTGCAGAGATTTCTAAATTCTAAATCCTAACCTAAATGCAAAGGGTGTTATGCTCAACTTTAATGAACTTCGAACAAACATTGCCTAACCTCCTATGGGACAGCTTCAACAAAGTAAGTGCAATCTTCAAAGGATAAAAATGATGTTCAAATCACGATTCAATAGTGCAACTACCATCACAACGATGCATAACTACACACGAACCTTGATTGAAGTTAAGTACAAAATGTCCAGTTGACCACGCAAGACAAGCTTACCATCAGTAAGATTGTTAGTGGTATGGATAAAAGAAGCTCACTCACATCAAGCATAAGCATCCATATTTAACTATTAGCATGAAATTAAGTCCTAGTTGAAGTCAAAGGAAGAAGAAACCTCACGAAATACTCACAACAAAGTTTGAATTCACCATCAATGAAATGCTTTATTATGAATATCCTTTGTGACAATCTCTTACAAAATTCTCAAAGGGAGAATTCCCCCTTTTCTTCAACAATGCAATGAAAACTATTCTAACTCAAAAGTATCTACTCTCTATTCTGCTTCACTAGTTGCCGACTACTCTCCGATTCTGACTATTAGATTACAAATGAGGGGGACTCCCCCTTATATAGCTGGCCAGTCTCAATGGACGGTCCAGATTGAATTACAATGGAGGGCTCAGATCGAGCCACCTCAGCCCTAGACAAGTTTTGCCCTAAAAACTGCTAGAAGGTGGAGTGGTGTCATAAATGCTCCCAAAATAGCACATTCCTCCTTGACCATTTATGAGCAATTAATGCCCACTACCCTTCCAGAAGATTCTCATCCATGACTCGGATTCCCTTGCTCTTCTCTCTGACTGCGTACGCTATGAACCGTGCCAGCACCTCGTCAACCTCCTCAGAAATTGATGGAGTAAGATTGCTGATATTCCAAGATGGCCACCATTTGTTCATGCTTATCACAGGATTTTCTCCAAGCTTCAATAGAATCCTGTGTACTTTGAATAATTGCTAAAAATGCCGTCATGTTCTCAAAGTCCAGCTGAGAGAACCTCTTCATCTCGGAGAAGAAAGGTTGCAACCTTGCCTTCAATCCGTCAATTTCAACCTCCTCAGCAGTCATCCTCTTGGCGAACAATGCCTCCAACGTATTGAGGATACCCTCGTGAATATTCCTCATTGCTTTCTTGATCCTGGTGGACTCTACAGCTGCTGTGTCAAAGAAACTCTTCCCAGTGAATGCCGCTGAATGCCACCCACGAAAATCATACCTGTCGCCTGCCTGGATCACTCCTTCATTCACCAAATTTTGCGTGGGCATACGCATCAAAACAGCAAGGCGAGGAATAGTTTTATCCTGAAAAATATGGGTGTCTCCCCAAGCTTGTTCGACATCACTTAGGCGTGAGAGGATACTAGATGCACTCTGAAACGATGAGACAAGATCAGCCATGAACTTCTCTGCTTCAGCGTGGACACCATTTATCCACTTGTCTCCCTCTCGTACAACTCTCTTCATCTCTTCAAGCCCACTGATTGGCTCTCGTGGTAGCTCAAGCGGAAGTTCAACCACTGGATTCTCCTGAGCAACTGGATGTGCCAGATGTTGCACATACTCGACTAACGCCTTGTGTTCCCTTTTCAATCTTTTGTACTTCCCTTCTTTCTTCATCAACCTGTCCTTCAACGCCTGGAAGGAACTTTCAGCTTCCTCGACCACTTGCGCCCCGGAGGGACGTCCTAAGTCAACTGTGGTGATCGTGTAATTTTCTGGCATTGCATCACTTAAACTATGATCTTCCCTCGGGACAGCAATGTGAAGGCTACGTGACCCGGCCTCATTAGTCTCCATTCTTGTATACTTCCTTGCCCTCTTCCTTTTCGGTGATTTACTTGTCCTGTTTAGAAGCTCTTCCATTTCAACTGCCAGGTCAGCATCGTCATCCTGGTCTCTCCTGATTGCCTGTGAAAGCCAATTGCGCTGAATATCATAAATAATGAGGGGCTGCTCCTCAGTTGCCTCCACTTCACGGACCTCCTCTCGAGCAACATTCTGCTGAGGCTCAATTATTTCAATGTCTTGATCGCTTTCTTCACGAGCTCCAACGTCTTCCTCTCCGAAGGAAAAATCGAAGTGGGTATCCGTTTCTGTTTCTTCTCCTTCCTCTGGTTGATTGGCGCCTTCAGGATCATTGACGCTCTGGGTATCCAACTCCCTTGGCATTGGTTGGTTAACCTCCCCAACCTCTGGCTCCTCATTCCCTCGAGTCCCCTGATCTGCAAATAGTGAAACTTCACGCACACTAGAGGAATGGGTCACCAACTGAGTCGATGATGTGTCTTCCGATCCTTGGGGTTCTGGCTGAACAGGTTCCTCTTGCCGTGGTTGTGGCTCTGGAGGCTGGGCAATTTGTTTCTTTCTTTTCGCCAACACCGGTGGCTTTTTATCACCCATGAGGTCGTACGTGAAAGCAACTGACCTCCTCCTTAGTCTGTGAACACGCTCTTCTACCCAAGCCCTTGTGAAAGTCAAGACGGGAATAGACAAGGTGTCTAAATCCGTGATCTCCGGTTCGGCCCAATCTACTGGTGGCATCGGTGTGTTCTTTACTGCTTCATAATCCGGATGAATCAGCCTGGTATCTTCTTCTACTTGGTGCGGCACTTGGATCACTTCACATTCTCTGATCATCTTGAGTGGCAGCCTCGAAAACATTCTTTTCCTAATTTCAGTCTCACTCCCAGCATTCGCCCAAAAATCTTCTAAGTGAGCTTTGTGTCTATATACCACACCTTGCACCGTTCCAATCTTTCCCCGAGGATCAAAATCCTGTCGGCTGGTATGAAGAGTCAACTTGTAGAACTTCAATTCATCTTTAGCCTCCTTGGCTGCCTGCAAAGTAGGGCATTCTTCGAGTGAGTTTCCCAACACAATGGGAAAATGCAAGCCTCCCTTCTTTCTCCTTATGATTTTATCGTAGGCCACCAATTGCCTAGACAACTCAAGCAGTATCATCCTGTTGGTGGGGTACCTCGGTAATTTGTATACGTATGAGTCGTACCCCGGCAGCCTCAAATAAGTAAATTTCGGGAATTGGACGAACCAACACCCATATTCTTCTATCAACATCTGTGCCTCTTCGGATATTCTCTGTTGCAACCTCTGCTGAAGAGTTCTCGCGATATACATGGTGAAAGCATCATTAACTCTCTGGAAGTCACCTGTGTGCATAAGATGCAACTGTCTGCAGGATTCGTGAATCTTGAACTGATTATAACCACAGCCAATTGGTTCCTCGTACGCCAACCCTCTGTACTTTGTCATTCGAGCAAGCATGTAAATAACATACGAGCTCATGTAGAATGTTTTTGTTCTCCTCAAATTCTGAAACTGCTCATTGATATTATCGCTGATCATCTGAGCCCAATTTACTCGCACATTCCCTTCGAGCACCACACTAATGTAGAAGAACATCCATGGCTCGAACACAAACGACTGCGGGCTGCCATTAACCCTACTGAGCAACATAATTATGTCACAATACTCCTGTTTCAGCTCCTCTGAAATTATCTGCTTCGGCAGTCTGGCGGCAGGAGGCTTCGGCTTTCGCATCCAAGTGGTGTTGATCCTCTTCACGCACTTCTCGAAAGAAGTAGCATACATCTTGTCGGCCTTTTCTTTGGATTTATATAACATATTGTCTATAGCCAGAATCCCAAACGCCTCGCCAATTGCGTCAGGTGCAAAGTTGGCCAATATCATACCATCCGGAGAACTGATAGTCCGATCATCCGAGTTATAAAAGTTGGCACACTCCAAGATCAGCTCCGGACAACGAACTGCTGGTTGGAATCCGGCTGCTGCGTATAACCCGCTCTTGACAATATTGTGCGATGCTTCTGTTGGAAGATTGCCACCTTGCCCATACATTCTGCGCATGAAGGCCTCGAGGTTGAAAGGCCCAAGGTTGGCGTCTGTCAAGTTTCCGAACTTCGACACGATCTTTGATTCTGGAATGAAGGACTTCTTTAGACTTTTGATGATCGCCTGCCTGGAGGCGTTCTCTTTGACAGCTTCGTTGTTACCAGCCTTTGCTCCAACTTTGCTTGTTCCAGCAACATCAGCTTTTCGTCCTTCGGCCATTTGCAAAACAAGAGACAAACATTACACTTCAAACTTTTTAAAATAAAAATCACGTGAGACGGCTGGCGAATGGAGTTGGCTGCGAAAATAAACGTGAGTTAATAGCTTCAGCAACCAACTTCGACTTCAAACCTTGGCATACTTAAATTTCGAACTTCAACAACTTGCAGCCAAAAGAAATTTTCATCTCTCTGTAAGAAATTAACTCCAACAATCTCAACTTCGGAAAATGTGTTAAGTTTCAGCAACGTTTAAATCAACAACTTCGGAAATTATACACCAGCAACTTCGAAGAATTCAACAATTTTAAATCAGAAAGTCATAAATTACCAAGTTTCAAATTATTTCTTCGACAGTTATAAATCAGCAACTTCGAAGAATTTAAATCAGCAAGTTCGAAAATTTCAAATTAACAAGTTCAACTCAACAAGTCCCGATAATTTCAAATCAGCTTTTCGGAAGTTATAAATCAGCAACTTCGAAAAGTTTTAACAATCTCAAATCAGCCCTTCAACAGTTATAAATCAGCAACTTCGAAGGCTTCAACAATTTTAAATTTGAATTGATTCTAACATTCAGCAACTTCGAAAAATTTCAAGCTCAAGTAATTTTGAATTCAAACAATTTTGACTTCCAGCATAATCAAATGGTTTCAGCCTTTTCAACTTTCAACGTCAAAAACATTTCAACTTTCAGCAAAATATTAAGTCTCAGCAACTTCGAGTACTTACCTCAGCAACTTGGAGAAATAAAAACGCTTAACACTTCAAACTTTATTTCGAATCGCAGCAACCTCGCAACTCTGAATCTCAGCAACTCAGGAAATCAACCTTCAGCAACTTCGCAAACTTCGAGAAACTCAAACCTCTTGAAAAATCGAATTTAACACTTCACACTTTCAGCAACTCTCAAATTGAAAATATTAAATCTCTCAACTCAATTCACCAGCATAAATCTCAGCTTCGAATCTTGTGAGATGAGAATGAAAATCCTCAGAGTTTTATAGCCAAAAGCCGGTGCTAATTTTAGCAGATGCCACTTATTCCATTCATCATGACTGACGCATTTGCTAAATTTAAAAGGGAATATTCCAGTCGTCCTGCGGTTGTTATGGCAATTTGCTATTTAGGGAGATTCTTTCCTTGATTCAAATTTAAAATTTCCCTCCCGACTGCCAGATACCTTCAGTAATTTTGAGAAAATAATTTTTACTCCGATTTGAAATAATCTCAACTGCCTTTTTAAAATGGCATACTTAATTTATTAAAATTCAATTTAAATGCCATTTTAATTTATTTCTCCAACGCACTTTAAAAATTTGACATCAACACTTTAAATCGGCTAGGCGTAATTTTATTTTCCATCCATAATTAACTCCGAAATAAATTCCCCATGATAAAAATCGCCCGATCTTTTAAAATTTCATGGGTCAAAATTAAAGGGGGAATCTTGATTAATTTAGGCAAATTTTAAAAAATTTAATTGTCTGGAGAAATTTTGTTACTCTTAACGCCTTTTAATTTCCACCTTGACTTTTTTATCCCCGCATTTTAATTTTTGAAATCAAACGCCCTAGACAAATATTAAGTCACCCTTTGCTTTTGAGGCACATATTATAGGTTAAGCTTTTACTTTGAACGCCTTTTAGTTTATTTTTGCATTATTTCTCCCTATAGGCGTACTTCACACTTGTGTGTTCACGTTTTGATTTTTCAACCATCTTGATCTCAGGCGCAAATCACATGGCAGACTTCAATGTTGAGGGCGCATTTAGCATCTGGAGCCTTTAACTTGGATTGGGGCGCATATACCATGTAAAGCTTTCATTTTTTTATCATAGGCGCATTTAGACTAGTCTTCTTTCAATCCTCACACCTCAGGCAAATTCTCATCCGACACCTCCACAAGCTCAGGCGCAAATCACAGTCTTACTTTAAATTTTGTGACTCTAAACCCAGGGGCGCATTTGGCAGGCAGAACTTTCAATTCTTACACTTAGTAGAATTTCCCAAGCTCCTCTCCAAAGTTGGGCGTTGAGCTTATGTTAGATAAATTTTGATCTCCCCCTTCAAGGCGCATATGGCATATTGAAGTTTCATTTTGGGGCGCATATGACAGGGGTGGCTTTCACTTTTCCACGCCTTAGCCAAATTTTGAGCTTCAAGGGCGCAAATGGCATGTGGAGGTTTCAGATTTAATGCCTTAGAAGATTTTTAAACTCCGTCTTTCCTTTTGAAGGCGCAAATCATATGTCTAGCTTCCATCTTCAACACTTGGACGAATTCCTATTAATTTCAAGTTGTTGGGGCGCATTTCGTATCATGAGCTTCAAGGCGCAAAATACAGGGGAAGCTTTGAGTTTCACTGACTTAGAAAATTTTAAGCTCATTCTCCAAAGAGGGGCGCATATAAGAGAGTGAACTTTCAGTTTGAGGCGCAAATAGCATGCCACACTTCCATTTTGACACTTGGACAATTTTTACTTTCAACACCTTCACAGGCTCAGGCGCCTTTTCATGCTTGAGCTTCCGATTTATAGCTAAGGCGCATTTTATAGGGTCAACTTTTAGTTTCATCACCTTGGGCGCAATTTCTCACTCCAACATCTTTGGGCGCAAATGACATATGGAACTTCCATTTTCAACACTTAGACGAAATGGCGCATTTGACCCTTCCAACTTTCAATCTTGCCATGGGCGCATTTAGAGGTTCAAGCTTTCGTTTTGCAAGATGGGCGCATTCAAGGGGGTCTCCTTCCAATTTCTATCACTTAGAGAATTTTCCAACTTCTTTCTTGCCAAGGGCGCATATGAGGGGTTGAGCTTCAAGTTTGTCATACTTAGAATCTTCTTCAAACTCTCCATAAGTCAAGGCGCATATCTACCCATGAACTTTCAGTTTTCAACACTTAGACGAATTCTCATCTTTCTTCAGCTTTCAAGGCAAGTTTCAATGCTGGACTTGAAAATTTATCCATTTTAGCGAATTTCATGCCCTTTGCCAGATTTAGGTTGATTTTCTCTGTTAACCCTAATTTGCCCTGACTTTCTATTTTTAGAAAGTTCTCTGAATTTTGCGCCATCAACTAAATTTTGACCTTGGAAAGCCTGATTTTCACCCTGCTCTGAATTTCGACTGACTTGTACCGTCAGTGCCTGATGCCTGTTTACACCTGCTATTTTTAGCAACATGCTAAAAATAGAAATTTCTCAGAAAGTCTTCAAATTTCATGTGCCAATTGCCTGAACCGTAGTGATCGTAACTGGATGCTGTTTTCGCTTGACTGTCCTGTTCTGCCCTTGATTTTAGGAAACCCTAATTTCTTTGTCTTGGCCTGCTAAAAAAATAGCAAATGCTTGATTCTTTATTCTCTGTAACCCTGCTTGTCTTGAAATTCGCGCCAAAGACCCTTCATCACATGCTTGACTTGTACCTGCTGGGATTTGACGTCAACCTGCCATTTATAGCTGCTTCTTAGGTGACTTACTATTTATAGTAAGTGTTTGTTTCTGAGACCTCCTTAGCTCCGTTTGATTTGAAATTTGGATGGTGCGCTCCTTGTTGGTGAACTTGTCTGTTTGCGGTGGCACCCGAGGTCGACTTTCTATTTATAGCCCGTGTCTGGAATATCTTACTAAAAATAGCAAGTTCTCCGGTTGCCTTCAAATTTTGCCAGCAGACTTCCTGAAAGACGTTGATCGTAATGGATGCTTCCGTTTTAGGGCATCTTGTTGTCTGACTCCTCATTTTTAACCCTCAAGCTCGAAACCCTAATTTTATGCATGTTCCTCAGATGAGCTCCGTTTGTTCCCATTTCAGTTGCATGACGATCAGTTTGCAGTTCCGAAGTGCTGAACATCTGTCTAAGTGGTACCTGCTAAAAATAGAAAGTGGCCGAAAAAGTGACCGTCTAGCTGTTGGATGATTTTGCATGTCACACCGCTCGAAAAATCTCGAAAAACCCAGAAAAACCCAGAAAAATCTTCAACATGCGAGCACTGGCTAAAAATAGTTTCTGAAAAGTGATTAGTTCCATTTGCATGTTACACCGTTGCGAAGCTCTTGGAAAACCCAGAAGAGATATGTCGACATGCGCCGAAAAAGTCTGCGTGCAAACCCCAATATCGGCCTCCGAAGGCTGTATGCTGAAAGTTGTCGTCCTGCTTTGCATGTCACATCACTGCGAAGGTCTCGAAAAACCCACAAAGAATCTCCAAACATGCATCAGAAAATGTAACATATAGACCCTGGGATTTGCTCTGGAAGCTGGACTGCTAAAAATAGCAAGTCGTCCGTCCTTGCTCAAACTTTTTTGGAAATGAACTTGAAGTGTTCGGAATGCAATGAAGTTGTTAAAATGCGAAAATCTCGAGAAAATCAACCCCAAGTCGACACTTACTAAAAATAGAAAGTTGGCAGAACTTAGTGAAAATTTAGGGGTTACTCGCTGAAAGCATTGGGATAGCACTGCTAGGCACGAAAGTCGACCAACCAACTCAATTTGACCCCAAAGTGACCTAAAGATGTGAAACCCTAATTTTAGACCCGGCCAATTTTACGTTAAAACTCGTAGATGGGAGCATCCCCGGAAAGCAGATAGCAGAAAAGAAGCAGAATGAGAGAGAAAGAGAGAAAACCAAAGCCAAAAGACCAGAATGGAGCAAAAATTTAGGGGGTCCCCATTTTGAATGGGGCGATGTGTGAAAAGGTCACAACAGAACCCATGCCTTTTGTTGCCCTGACACATAATTGCACAGATATCCTTCAACCCACTTGTTGACGATCTCAGTCTTCCCGTTGGATTGAGGATGGTAGCTCGTACTGGGAGATAGCTCAGTCCTTGCCAACCTGAACAATTCTTGCCAAAATATGCTGAGAAACGTGTTGTCCCGATCACTGATAATATTCTTTGGGAGCCAATGTAATCGGAATATCTCTCTAAAACATAACTCTGCTATTTGAGGTGCCTTAAACTCGGTGGAAATAGCAAAGAAATGAGCGTATTTTGTCAACCTGTCAACGACAACATAGATGCAATCTCTATTCTGAACTCGTGGAAAACTTATGATAAAATCCATTGTTATGCTTTCCCATTTCTGATCTAGAATGGGTGAAGGCTGCAATAGACCTGTTGGTAATGTTTGCTCAGACTTGTTTTGTTGACAAGTTATACACTCCTTGACGTATTGCAAAACATCACTTTTGAGACCCTTCCATGAAAATATCTCCCGAACCTGTCTATATGTTTTGAAGGATCCCAAATGTCCTGCCAAAGGGGTGTCATGTATAGCCCGCATGATCTTACTCTTCATTTCTGACTCCGGTACCAAAAATATCTAGTTCTTGTAATAGATCAAATCATCAATCACCTAATATCTATCATCCTACAATTTCCCATCAATGAGATCACACACAAAAGTATTCTTAGAATACTCAACCAACACTTGAGATTTCCAATCAGCTGAAATTTCGGATAAGGAGTAGAGAGTTGGTCTCCTAGATAAAGCATCAACTACCACCTTCTTTTTACCCTTAACATATTCAATATCAAAATCGTATGCCTAATTTTGCTTACCCACTTTTGCTGACGCTCATTCAAATCCTTTTGTTCGAGGAAGTATCTCAAATTGTTGTGGTTTGTTTTAACCACGAATTTCCCATCGACAAGGTATTGGCTGAACTTTGTCAAAGCATGCATAATGGCAAGTATTTCCTTGATATATGTGGAATATAGCCGCTCTACATCTCTCAACTTCCAACTCTCATAGGCTATGGGATGCCTGTTCTACATGAGTACTACCCCGATCCCTTTGCCTAATGTGTCACACTCCAACACAAACGGTTGAGAGAAATCTAGAAGAGCCAATACTGGAAAAGAGCTCATCACCTGCTTGGGCTTGTCAAATGTAGCCTGTGCCTTATCTGACCATCTAAAAGCTCCTTTTTTTGTGAGGTCTGCAAGGGATGCGGCCAATTGAGAAAATCCCTTTGTTTGCCTACGGAATGTAATTCAAGTACTACGTGCTACTGGAAAACTAGTCATGTGCAGGATATAGAACAAAACAGTAAACTAGAAAGATATCATGTTTGAACACAAGAAGCTTTATTCATTATTAGAACTATCATGTACAATCACAGAGTATCATAGTGCTTAACAATATAACCATCGGCACACGACTATTTCCCGACTACAACAACTGACTACATATAACGTTCGGCGGTAGTTAGATAACCAACTGATACGGCGTTTCATAACAACATTAACATTAATTGGGACTTGATTACCTGAAAGTACATGACATGTATTATTCTCACTAACTATTGTTTTATTAGCAATTGGCCGACTACGACCAAGGCTGACTACAGCCGACTACAACAAAGTAAAGATATACTACTTACATCATCCCCCCCTACAAAGTAGTCGTCTTCCAGAGGACTGAAAATAAAAAATGCCAACTCCTCATCCTTTTTCATGTAATTGATTCTCCCTCTGTGTTGAAAGTCGTTGTGCATCGGCCACCTGGGTATCATTCTCTATCAACTGACCCAATTCTCTATCCCTTACTCTATCTCTTTTTGCTAACTTCTCGAGAGTTGTCACTCTCATTTGCTCGGCTGCCAACTGCTCTTGCAATTGTACTACATCAGCTGGCTGTATTGCAAATGGACAAATCCAATAAATTTGATGGGGGTCTGGGGGCAACGCCCCCAGCAGGGTCTGGGGGCAGTGCCCCTTGCAGGGGTCTGGGGGTATGTACGACTTTTCTCCTTGATACGTACTACCTCCTTAATCCGTACGGCCTCCTTGTGGCATGCTTTCTGGCTTGGTACAGTGCTTCTTGGTTTGATGGATACGGTCTCCTCCTGATTTGGGTGTACACAGTTTTTACTTTTGCTGAGTCGTACGTTACAACTTGATGTTATGCCTGGCGTGATTTGAAAACTCCTTACATGCCATACGTTGAACCCTGGCAGTGGATGTCGTACGACTTGGAGAACCTCTGACTGTGAAGGCCGTACGAATTGAACAAATGTTGAATGTCGTACGTTGGTCAATGCTTGAGGCCGTACTCTATGACTAGAAATTGCCAATTGATGTCGTACGGTGGGAGTCTTGAGTTTCTCCTGTAGGTGTCGTACGACTAAAATAAATTGTAGACTCCATACGATGCTCTGAGTACACCGTACTGCTTGGGCAACTTGTAAACTCCGTACAATGTGAGGATGACGTACGATTTGAACTTGAGTATGGGCAACTTGTAAACTCCATACGATGTGAGGATGACGTACGATTTGAACTTGAGTATGTCGTACGACTTGGAAAATTTGAGACATCCGTACGATTTGAAGAACTTGAGGATGACGTACGATTTGGAAAACCTGAGGATGTGTTGTGATGTTTTTCACACATCGCCCCATTACAAATGGGGACCCCCTAATTTCGGCTTTTCTTTTGGTTTGATGTTGGTTTGTTTTTGCTGTTGTCTCTCTCTCTCGCTCCGTCTATTTTCTGATGTCTGCCTTTCGAGGGTTGCACCTGTTAGTGAGTTTAAGCATAAAATTGACCAAGTCTAAAGAATTAGGGTTTCATTTTTCCCGGTCAATCCAAGGTCGAACGAAGTAAGTAAATTGAAAATTGAGATTAACATTGTTGTCAGTGTGCTTCTAGCAGGCTCTCAGCAAATTTCCATCAAATTCTGAGGTACTTACTATTTTTAGTAAGTGTACAATTGCAGGCAATCTGTCAGCATTTTTGAGATTTCGACAGTCACACGGCATTCAGAACGCATCAGGCTACTCATGTGCAAAATTTGAGCGAAAACAGACAACTTTCTATTTTTAGCAATCCAACTTCCGGGACAAATTTCAGGGCTTAGATGCAGAGTTTTTCTTTGCATGTTTGCATATTCCTTCTGGGTTTTTCGAGACCTTCGCAACAGTATAACATGCAAGATGAGACAACTTTCAGAATTCAATCTTCCAGGGCTATTTTTAGGGTTTGCATGTCAGGGTTTCTTTTGCATGACGGATGATTCCTTATGGGTTTTTCGAGAGCTTCGCGATGATACGACATGCAAACGAAGATAACCACTCAGTAAGGAACTTACTATTTTTAGCAGGTGCGTCCCGGCAGCCGCCTCCCAACACTTTAGAATCACGAGTTGATCACAATGCAATAGAAACGAGGACAAACGGAGACCATTTGATATGCATGCAGAACGAATTAGGGTTTCCAGCTTCAGAGCCTGAAAAGAGGGGTAAAAAGTCAGAATTTTCGAAAACCAGTGTAAACCACTGCGATCAGCATCCTTCAGGCTATCTGCTGGTAAAATTTCAAGTCAAACGAAGCACTTACTATTTATAGTAAGTCAATTTAGAAACAGGCTAAAAATAGTAAATTGAGTGCATGCGTCAGTGTCAGCAGTCAGGTCACGTGGTGAGGAGCGCCTCATTCAAATTTCAAGTTAATCGGAGCAGTGGAGCTATCAGAAACAAGCAATTACTATTTATAGTAAATTACCTCCAGAAATGGGCTAAAAATAGCAAGGTGATTAAAAATGGCAGTGTCGACAGAACAACAAGATCATGAGGATGCAGTGTGCAAAATTTCAAGTCGTTCCGAGCTTCAGAGATGCAAATTCAAAGGACTTACTATAAATAGCAGGGCATGAGAATTGGCAAGAACGAGGAAAAATTTCTAAGTCTAGAACTCTGTCCTGCTGCCATGGCAAAATGCGCCCAGATAGATGAGGAGGCATGGAAAATTTCTAAGGGTGAAGCTCGTGCACCACACAGGAAAAATGCGCCCAAGCTAGAGAAAGTCAAAGGAAGTCAACGCCTTTTCATCCTTCTGCCTAGCCTAAATGCACCTTCAAGGCAATGCCAAGCACAAAAAAATTCTAAGTATGAAGTTTATCCTTCATCAGGGGCAAAATGCGCCCAAAATACAAATGGTCAAAGAAAAGTCAATGATTTTTATCCTGTAGGCATAGCAAAATGTGCCCAAGGGAAACTCATGGAAGTTGAAAATTTTCGAAGTATCAAGTTTGTCCGCCACCACCCTCCAAATGCGCCCATCCTGCAGTTGGGGTGAAATGCGCCAAGTTTGAAAGAGGTCAAAGGAGTCAAAGCTTTTCATCCTCCATCAAGGCTAAAATGCGCCTAAGGGAGAAGTGGGGCAACAAGTCAACAATTCTTATCCTTCAGCTACATGAGAATGCGCCCAAGATGAAAACAAGTCAACAAGTCAACGTTTTTATCCCTCACCTACATGAAAATGCGCCCAAAACAAAGCATGTGAAGACGAAAAAGTGAAGTTGAAGAGTCATCCTCCTTGCATGCCTAAATGCGCCCAAGTTGAAGGTGTAAAAGGTGAAGATAAGGTGGTAAATAAGGTGAAAGGTAAGTGAATACTTCAAGGCGTGGTAGAGGAAGGGTGAGTGCTAGGCGTGATTTTGAATTTCCTCCTCAAGTGTTAAATGCGCCAAGGGTGGTGAGTGCTAAAGAGTGTTGAAAATATTTCCCTAGGCGTGGCAATATCCTCTTCAAATGCTATTTGCGCCCAAGGTGGTAAGTGTTAGAGATTTTTTTTTCTAAGGCTTGTGAGGTGGTGGAAATAAATTGCTAAGGCGTGATTTTTTTTAAATAAAGTATAAGATGAGTGATGGGAATTTTTCTAAGGCGTTGGAGCTTCAAATGAATATTTTCCTAGTGTGAAGTAAAATGCAAGTGGTGAGTGAAATAAAAATGTGCTAGGAATGGATAAAAATTTTCTAAATGAAGTTGATAAAATTTCCACCACTGGCGAATGAACCAAAATTTTCTAAGGCAAATTCTCAAAGTGCAAGATGATTTAAAAGTTTCTAAGGCAAAAATATTTTCTCCCTTAGAAAATACGCCTAGACTCTGAGGAGATAAGATTTTCCTGAAGTCCCAAGTGAAGTTGCCAGTGATGAGGTCAGAAGATGCCAACATTGCAGGATGAGTTAAAATTTTCCAAGTCAAAACAACAGGATTTTCACATATGTGAAGAACAGATTTAAATTTCACGGGGAAATAATTTTCTAAGGTCCAAAATTCAAGAAAAAAAAAATTAAATGAACCCGTTCGTTGCGCACCCATGAGTTCGACGCGTTCTGAAGGAAATTTTCTTCTGGGTATTGAAGATTATCGATGAGGAATGGATTATAGTGTCTCCTGCACTTCGCCAAGGCTTTCAGGATGGAGATTTTGATGGGCACTCAAATAATGAAATTCCTAAGGGAAATTTGGAAAATTCTCTAAAGCAAGAAATAAAACGTGTTTTCAAGATAAAATTTGCCTTGGTGGATGAATTTGAAGGTGATTGCCTAGATGATTTTTGATCAAATTCCTGATGAAAGCATTTTTCTCGAGTCTGAGCTAGATGAAATATCAGAAGTGAAGTACGCCCGGGCAAAAGACAAGATGGGTTGAAAATTTTGGCTAAGACATGAAGAATTTGAACGCGAAGTTGGCTAAGGAAAAACGATGAGCCCTTGAAGATCAAAGCGTGAAAATCAGGTAAGCAAGGTGAATTTATATTATGATGTGTTATAATGCTCTTCTCCTTGCTCGTTTTGCAGGAGGAACATCGAGGCCGGGCGATGATGACTTAAGGTGATGAAGAAAGTAATCCAAGATGATGGAAGCTCGAGCAAAGTTGAAGAACAACGTCAAGAAGAAGATCAAGAGCAGTTGAACTCCAGATTCTATCAAATTTTATTCTCTGAGGAGGCAATCCTAGAGACTCTTTTACCCTCCTCCAAGCGATCAACAGAATTGGCTGAACGCGAAGATCGAGAACAGTGTGAACGCATTTCAAGGCTGGAATCTTCTAGAAGATGGTGGCCATTAATGGCTCATTTATTACCCCACTCCTCTTGGTGGTTTTTAGGGTGAATCTTGTTTAGGGCTGAGGTGGCACAATCTGGGCCATCCAGCCAATTGTAATCTGAGCTGTCCATTGGACTTGGCCATCTATAAAAGGGGGAGTCCCCCTCATTTGTATCTCATTAGACATAGAAGTAGAAATTAGACATAGAAGTAGAAAATTAGAATAGATATAGAGTAGAGGGACAACTTAGAAGTAGCTTAGTATAGATTGATAGTGTAGTTTGAAGAAGAGGGAAAGTTTTCCCTTTGAAAACTTTGTAAGAAATTGTTGTGAACACTCTCTCAATAAAAGAGTTTTTCATTGATGGTGAATTTCGTCTTTGTTGTGAGTAGCTAGCAAGGTTTCTTCGTCCTTCCGATTCAAATGGTAGCGTAAAATAGTTCTAAGTAGTATAATTTTCATTCCATGCAAGTAGATGTTAGCTGTGAAATGTGGTGTTTGATCTAAGCAACTTCGTCTATCCATACCACTAGTGTATTTGCTGATGGTGAATGCGCCTTGTGTGGTCAACTGGAAACGTTTGGGCCTAACTTCAATCACAGTTTGAATGGTGGTATGCGTCGTTGTGATGGTATCTTCATGTCAAATGGTGGTTTGAACATCTTTAGTCATCTCCCCTAAAGATTGCACCAACTCCGTGGAAGCTGTCCGAGGTGAGGCAAAGCGAAGTTTGGTTGAAGTTTGCTGAAGTTGAACTCCATATGTCACACTTAGAATAGATTTAGAATCTCTAAACCCTGCAACCCATTTAAATTCAGTACTTTCTGGTTAGAATAGGAAACCCGCGCTTCATAGACAAATCTTTCGAGCATTTGAATTCCTTTCTCCACTGCCGAACAATTCCGTAAGTCCCCTTGAAATACCAGCAAATCACATCGAGCGAACTGAGCCTATTCGCACTAAAAGAACCTTGGAGTTGAACGTATGAACTTTCTTGCAATCTTAGCATGCGGAATACTTTGATCAAGAGAGAATAGGGTAGCCGTTGGCGACTTTATTCTGCATTGGTGCGGTCACGAAAAACACATCAACAGGACGCCGTATGATTTGAAGAACTTGAGGATGCCGTACGACTTGGAAATCCTGAGGATGTCGTACGACCTTGGCTTTTCTCCTATGTTCTTCCTCTGTGCTTAACCTTCCATGCTGCCATACATCCCTCCTAATATTGATGTCGTACGGACCCTTGTTGCTTCCTTCTCTGTCTTCGTAGCTAAAAGGCCGTACGCTGAAAATTGCCTTTGTGTTTCTCCAAACTTTATTTAACTTGGTCGCTTTTTCTCTTAGCCGCCCAATTTTACCAATGGCCATGATTTTTATTGTAATTCTCTTTATTTTAATATTTCGTCTCTTGGCCCCTTTCAATCTTTTCATTTTTTTCTTCCTCATGAACTCTCCCAAGTCACTTTTTAATTTTTTCCCAATTCTTTTATTTTTCTTCTCTCTTATTTTTTTCAATTTTTTATTTTCTTCTTCCATTTCACTTTTTTTGTTGTCTGAATTTTTTAATTTCTTCATTGTATTTTTTCCCTTTTCTCTCACTTCCAACTATTCTTTTATTTTTTCAATTTTTTCATTTTTCAACTCCATTATTTTCTCCTTTGCTATTTTTTCATTTTCTGATTCCAACACAAATTTTTCATCTCATACCTGTTCGGATTTGTGGACTGGCGTATCGTCCAGTTTGGATACTCTTTCTTTGTACTCTCCATTCTCTGCCAGAATTGTTTGGCTGGACCTTCCCTATTTCTCTTCTTCCTTGATTTCCCCAATTTGTAGCATGTTACACTCTCGGTGGAACACTTCATAGTCTTCCATTTGCCAATGAAATAAGCCATTCAGTGAGCTTGTCTCGTCCTCCGAACAACTCTCGAGTTCAAGTACGCCTTCGATGTTCAGTTCCATAGCTTTCCTTCCTTCGTCCACATCCGACTCACCTCCATCCGATTCAGATCCAGAGGAAGCCAATTCTTCGCTCACGACCTGGTTCTTCAAGTCGATGACATACTTCCCCTCGTTCTCAATCGAAAGTGTGTTCCTCTTCCAATTATGATTTGCCTTCGCCGCTATCAGCCATCCTCTCCCAAGTAGTGCATCGTACGCTTTCCTCTATAATGGGATGACGACAAAATTTAGCAAAAACTGTTGTGTGCCGATCATCACCTTCTGCGCCATCGGTGTTCCCAACGGCTTGATACCATGTTGATCAGCACCCACCAGTTGGAATGTCGGCCGCCAAAGTGTAGGCTTCCTGAGACTCTTCCATGTGTCTTCAGGTAGTACGTTGACTCCCGATCCTCCATCGACGATAGTATTTGTCAAGATATTCCCTCTGATCTCCATATGCACGACCGCTGGCATCTTTCTGATGTTCGCTGTGAGCAATACTGGCTCGATTGTTTGTTCACCAGACGGTGGTAGTTCTGGTATCAATTCTTGCCTTCGTTCCTCCAATTGCGGTTGCTTGCCATCCCCGACGACGTTTGTGATCGCCAGTCCCAACCGCGGCATAGTCTGTAGAAGGTCAATTACTTTTATTGGTATGGTGGTCTGCAGTACTTGTCGTATGATGTTGGTTTCCGCCTCCGACCACCGAGAGGTTCCAGGCTTCTCTAGAGGTACTTTGTTTTCTTTCGCCATTGCCAGTTCCACTTCAGTTTTTGCTTCCTTCATCCTTTGTTTCTCCGTACATGGATCTAGGCAAGTGGCCTTTTTTGCTTGTGCTCTGGTGATCGCCAGTACCTCTTGTTCTTCTACTTCTAGCATGTGGATACCCTTTTGCTTAGGGCATTCGTTATCTTCATGATCGCCTGGTCCACACCACTTACACAATCTCCCTCCCGAACCTTGACCGTTCTGGCAGTCCCTAGCAGAGTGGCCCCATTCGTTGCACTTCCTGCATTGGATCATGGGCCTTCCTTTTGCATCGTACTGTATCATGTTTCTCGGACTTCTGTTGCTCTGGTAACCTCCAGGGGATGCATTGCTATTGTACTGGGGCTTTGGTGGTGTGTTCAGCGATGTTGACGGCTCTCAATGAGTGAAGAGTACTTGTGCACTTTTGGTTTTTAAGTTGTATGGGCATTCCTTGACTGAATGTCCCATCACTTGGCAGATATTGCAGAATAAGTTCTTGGGACAGTTTGCCTTCATGTGACCTTCCGCATTGCAATTCGTACACCACAGTTCTCTGGCTTCTCTTGTACTCTCCTTGTCGGCCATCAATTCTTTCATCATTCACATCATATCTTTCTTGAGTGCTTGTACAGTCTTGGATTCTCCATCACTGTCGTTCGTACTCTCCTCATCGTCTGTCTTCTTTTTCCCTCGAGCGGATGTTTTATTTTCACTTTCTATGTCCATTGCCCGATTGTATGCTTCAGTGTACGACGAAGGAGGTACGACTTTCATTTTCTTTCTTAATGACGGAAGCAAGCCTTCGATGAACCATCTTTTCTTCAACCCATCGGCCGGTTGTGCCTCCAATTTCCCCAGCAAGTCTTTGAGTCTTCGGTTGTAGGTCCACACACTCTCATGCTTTGCTTGCTTGGTATTGTATATCTCTGCAACAATCTCGCTATCATCCTGCAGGAGTTTGAACTCCTCTTGAAATGCTTTCTTCAATAATCTCCATGTAGCTTTGTGTGCTTGATCTAATTCAGAGTACCAATCAATGGCACTCTCTCTGAGTGTCGCTGGAAATGCTTTCAGCCACTGGTCGGGATCATCCTCTCCGCTGGCTATCCAGATAGTTTCACATGTCTTACGGTGTCGTACTGGATCTTCTGGCCCATTCCCCATGAACTTCGGCAGCTTTTGCCTATCCGGATGAGCCATCTTTCCCCGCTGTCCTCCTCGTGTGTTGGACCCGAGTAGATTGGTTTCCCCACTACGTTCCGGTGCGTCACTTGCACTCTCGGCCACGTACGAGTCACTCCCACGTCTTCCTTCGGCATCCTTGACACCTTGAGTCTCCTGGGGTTCCCTTCGGTACTCTCTCCGCCTTGGGGTACTAGGCTCAGATCTTCCACTCGTTAGCCGTTCGTCGTTGTCTGATAAGGACAACTCCTGGAAACGTCTGATGCTACTACTTAATTCATCTTCATTCTCATCAAGATCATATCTTCCTATATACGGGGTGCCGAAGGGTTTTCCGTCCCTTCCTTCTATCAAACTTTGGTGCGCTCGTCCAATGGATGTGTCTATTCTTGTCAAATTTTCATATGTTCTTTTAATTCTCTGATTTATTTCAATTAAATCCTCATCCAATTCCTTAACGACTTCCTTCAGTCTTCTTTGCCGGTTTTCTTGTTCTTGCAGCCTGAGTGATCGCCGAACTTGCTCTTCCGAAGTCCCGTGCCCGTCAAGTACTCGATGCCTGTCTTTGTTCGGCCGTATGGGCATTTAAAATATGTTCAGGCGATCATCGTTGGCTACCGGATGTACGTCTCTGGCTCGTGTCTCCTTCTTCTTCTTCTCGGAGGTCTTGCAGAATAAGGGAATGATGGGCCAGTAATCGGGGCATACGATTCAAGAGATGATTCACCTCGTCGTTCACTTCCAATCTATCCCAGATAACTTCCTCAGGGATCTCCCGTATCTGGGATTCCCTTCGTACGTGATCTCGTAACGATATCTTCCACAGATTAACCAGATCTTTTGTCAATCGATCTTCTCGTTCCTCATTAGCATTTACAGGTTCTTCCGCCGGTTGACCCATTACGCTGCCATGACGAGTGATGCCCTAGTCCGCTAAGGCAACAGCGCCAAATGTTTGCCTACGGAATGTAATTCAAGTACTATGTGCTACTGGAAAACTAGTCATGTGTAGGATATAGAACAAAACAGTAAACTAGAAAGATATCATGTTTGAACACAAGAAGCTTTATTCATTATCAGAAATATCATGTACAATCACAGAGTATCACAGTGCTTAACAATATAACCATCGGCACACGACTATTTCCCAACTACAGCAACTGACTACATATAACGTTCGGCAGTAGTTAGATAACCAACCGATACGACGTTTCATAACAACATTAACATTAATCGGGACTTGATTACCCAAACGTACATGACATGTATTATTCTCACTAACTATTGTTCTATTAGCAATTGGCCTACTACGACCAAGGCCGACTACAGCCGACTACAACAAAGTAAAGATATACTACTTACACCCTTGACAAACCTTTTGTAATAACTACATAAACCAAGGAAACCCCGCAAATCAGTAATGTTCCTCGGTGGCTCCCAATCCAAAATTGCTTGTATTTTTTCTTGATGGACCTTCACACTTCCTACACCAATTACGTGCCCCAAATATAATATCTTTGTCTTTCTAAATTCGCATTTGGATGCTTTTGCAAACAAGGACTGAGTCTCCATAATGCCTAACACCTCATTGATGTGTTGAAGGTGCTCCTCCCAAGTCTTACTATATATTAGGATATCATCAAAAAATACCAATACTGATTTACGCAATTGCTTTCTGAAAACATGATTCATACATGACTGAAAGGTTGCAAGCGTGTTTGTAAGACCAAAAGGCATGACCAAGAATTTGTAATGTCCATAGTGGCACCTGAATGCAGTTTTATGAACATCCTCATCACGGACCCGAATCTGGTGGTATTGTCGAATGCAGATCAATCTTAGAAAAATAAATTGCCCCATGCAGTTCTTCCAACAACTCATCAATTCTTAGTGTGGGATACCTATTATTGATTGTTTTTTTGTTCAACGCATGATAATCGATACACATACGCATCGTGCCATCTTTTTTCTTCACAAGCACCACTGATGAAGCAAATAGACTGGAGTTGGGCCTGATGTGCCCCATATCTAGCAACTCCTTGATTTCCTTTTCTATTTCATCTTTGAAGCACTTTGGGTGCTAGTATGGAGTGGTAATCACAGGCTTGGCACCCTCTTCCAATTCTATCACAGGCTCGAATCCACAGCCCGGTGATCTACTAGGTGGAAGATCTCCAAACACCAAGCTATGCTTTGTCTATTATAGTTTGCACATCTCCTGGATAAACTTTATCTTTCCCAGTAACAGAATAAGATGATACAAAGCATTGGGCTTCCCAAGCAGCCTCCTCGTGTCTAAACAAAGCCTCCATTTGAAAATCTTGATTGTATCATTCTAGAGAGCATAGCCATTGAACTCCCAACACTATATCAATGTCACCAATTCCATCCACATAAAAATCATCCACGACTATATAATCTCCCATTTGAATGCTTAATTGTGGGACCTTTGTAGTGCATCTCATCTTAAAGCCATCTGCTACACTGACATTGAAGCCAGCAAAGTCCTCCACCTATAATCTCCTTTTGGCTACATACCCCTCGTCAATAAATTTATGCATGGATCCGCTATCAATCAAGCAAGTCACCCGCTATCCATTAATAACTCCTCTTACTCAGAACGGATGATACTTGGGCTCACCAAATAATGTAGCAATGCCACCCTAAGTCTCCTCTTTCGTGGGATTGTTATGTTCTATCTGTTGCTCATGTTCACTTTCAAAACTAGTGTCAATTGTCTCCTCCTCCACATTAGAAGTGACCTCTATATAATGTACCTTTCCCTTCCCAATGCATCGATGATTATGGTCCCATAGTTCCTTGCAAGTGAAGCATAGCTGCTTCCTGCGTAATTCATTCCTACTCTCAAAATCTGACTTAGGAGGATTTGGTTGGGCTGATTAGAAGTCTTAATGAATAGCTTGTTGTTCTTGAAACTCTTCTTTGGAAACTATGGGCTAGATTGTGTAGTTTCAAGGTCTAATGCCATCTAAATAGTATCCTACAAGGTCCTTGGATTAAAAGCCTTCACCAGCCCTCTCAAATTGTGACACAACCCTTCTATGAATAACATCACCACTCTCCTCTCAGATATATCAAGAACCATGATTGCCACCTTATGAAATTTGTTGATGTAACTATCAACATCACCATGCTATCTAATCAAGGTCAGTTCCCTAAAATAGACTTCTTCATCTTTCCTGTCAAATCGAGCGATTAATTTGCTGCTAAACACTCCGTACAATTGGATAAGAGCATGATTTTGTGTCACCAATCCATGATGCCACCAATCATACATTGCACCCTCTAGATGTAGTGTCCCAAATTTAATTGCTTCCATTTCTAGCATTGGTTTTAGATTTAGGAAAGTATCCAGCTTGAGGATCCATGAACGGGCTATAGTTTTCCTACTCCCATCAAAGTTAGGAAGTGTAATTTTACTCAAAGCATGATGATAGTCTCTGTGAGAACCTCGAGGTCTTTGTTCCTATTATGCTGTCCTCCTATCCCTATGCTGATTCATATAGTGATTCAACGTAATCTCTTATCTAATAGCATGAGGAAGATTGTGATATTCCTCGTAAACTTCTATCACCTCATCCACCAAAGGTGGCTCCATTTCTATCTATGCCACTTCCTCCTCATTCCTAGGAGTAAACATAGGCTAGAAAGGTCTGCTTGTTCCTCCCGAATTGGTTCCCCTGGGTATGTTGTTTCTAGCATTACTTCCCTCTCTTGAATTTTGACTCACTCTCAATGTATTCATCTCCTGAGACATCTATCCAATAGCAGTAATCAACTGTTGCTAGGATTACATAAATTGTTGCATCATTTGTCGCTAGCCTTGTGCCAAATCATTTAGAATATTTTGAAGGCTATTATTGCCTCTATTTTGAGAAGCCTCATGGTCTGAATCCCCCATTACTTCAATTTCCAGTGGGACACTAGGAAATTGCCGGGCCTCTAATAGTGCAGAAAAGGTATCCTCTTCAGGATAAGGATCGGCAATTTGGAATTGCCTCCGTCTTTGCTCTCTTTCAAAATATCTCCTAGCCCTATCACTAGTGTTCATGAACCCTCAGGTTGGCAGGACCTTAGGCTCTAATACCACTATGATGACACCATCTAATATACACAAGATCAAGCATGAATTGCTTGTTGTTTCAAAGGTCTTTTACTGATTCCAAAGTGCTAGTATGAAATATTATCACAACAGGATTTATACATAATTTGATTGGATACTGTTGGCGTTTCAGTTAGCACCTCTGGAGTGCTTATTGGAAACAGACAACTATGCACAGTGCATGATGACTGCTCTTCAAATTATGGAGGGGAAGCTTCCTCTTGTTTGCTAATGTTTGTGTAAAAGTAAAAAAGACTTAAGTGTTCCTATCTTTTTTACTCAGCGGGCAGAACACAAGGGTGCATAAACACAATGCGTTGTAGCTAAGGCTTTCTCTGGTTTATGCAAATCTTAGCTACAACTAAACTAGCTTTTAATCTATCCTATCTTCTCAAGGTAAATAGAGGATGAGGGCATAGGAGCGGGAATGGATGGTTGGATCACTTGGGCCGACCGTCTCTCAGAATGCGTCTGAGGCTTTGAACTCTCAAATTTTATGTTGGAATAAGGCTTTATGCAAGAAATCACTCTTAAGGTAAGATGAATCTCACGATTGCCAAGGAGGAGGAACCCCTTTCCAAGGTATAGGTTGGGATGCAACTTACTAGAAACAACAAAGTACGATGAACTGGTTAACAGCATTCCCGAGGAGGTGACGACACCTGTCCAAAGTGTAGGCTGAAATACAAATCATTACACAACATCAAATGACAATCATTAACATCAAAACCCAAGGAGGTAACGGCACCTGTCCAATGGGGAGATTGAAACAATAAATTGTAAGAACAAGACGTTGATAGAACTTGAAACTTTTGATCAAATTGCATGTGCCTTTTGATTTCTTTCTTCAAACTTTCTCAATGAATTACAAAGATTTGGGACATAAAAGGTACGAAATCATACACAATTGCTTATCAAACCAAATAACTCTCATTCAAGAGTGAACAAATATAGACTTGCAAGCTTGTTGGCACAATGGCACAACAATTTTGTGTAGTAAATAAAAGTTAACAAAATAAGGAGCAAAGGTTCTTATTTATAGAACTCATTGGAGTAGGCAACCCTAAAGTCTCCTTGAGTTAACAATCAATTCTTGCCAATCAATCAGCAAGATTTATTCCTATGTCTAAAAGTGGGTGAGTAAGCAGTTAACTAGAAATCTACTTCAGCTAACTGAAACTAAACTAAAAGTGAATTTAAATTACAAAATGTGCCTCCAAAATAGAGATCCACTATTAGTGGAGATTTGATATAGACATCCATAATTGGTGGGATCTGACATGCATGATCAATGGGACATCGAGTTAACTTGGAATGAGGTATCAAGTTAACTCCTATTGCCATTAATGCTATTTTGAAGGGTAGGACGTCCTAAGTGGGTGCTTTACACCTCACCACCTCCAGTCAATAGTTTTTCTATCTAGTCGTTGACTTCTTTTGCCTCTTGCAAACTGCTTTTGATATTCGATCTTCTTTGCAGCTTGTTGGCATGGAATGTGGAAGGTAGTGTGGTAGTAACCAGTGGCGGCTTTGTGTTTGGAATGAATACCTTCTACATTTGGCTATCCATTGAACAGTGATGTCATTTACGCCTTCCAAGGTGTCCATCTTGACTATGGGCTTCACTTGATGCATGTCCGTGTCGAGTGTTTTCAAAAAGTTGTGAAGTAGAACCATTTTGGCCTTGATTTCAACTTGAGAGTACTATATTTTGAAAAACTTGACTATTGACTATAAACACGGATATGTTCAAACAACTTCTAAAAACCCCTAAAAATAGCCACCCATCGAGAAGTATCTTTTCGGAAAAAATATGACACATGGGTATTGTTCATGCTTCAATGCTGAACAAACCTAGTTCGTTTGATTTTCAAATCTGTCTTTTTTGGAAAAATCCCTAAAAAATAGGGGCCGCAAGTTTACTGTTTCTAGAAAATTCAACAAGTGGATTTTGTTGGAAAAGTTGTGTTGATCATACCTAGTTGGTCAGATCTGTGATTATCTGTTGTTTTCTTGGACATGCAAGAAGATCTAAGACAAGAAAAGAGGAAAAAGACAAGAAGAAGATTGGAAGTTAACAACTGTCTCTCTGAAAAAATTATGCCTTTTGATGCAACCTCTAATAAATTGTCCCTTTGTGCAATTGATCTTCAAAAATATGAAGAACGATGAAAACCCCTCTATCAGATCTTGAAAAGACATCTTGGAGAGAAAATGACTATTCTTGAGCTTCAACCTGTAAAGACAAATGATGAATAATGATGTCCAATCTTGATACATAGTGATTGATGTTGAAGCAATCAAGTTTGGACGCCAACTCATGATGGAGGAGTCTTTCTGCCTGATTTGAGTTCACAACACTGATTTCCACTCATTTAGGGACGTTTTAGTCATAGAAAGGCTTCAAAATATCTAACTCAAGTTAACAAATCTTTCTTTGACTTTCTAGGTGTCCCTTTTGACGAGTTGAAGTTATTTTCACTCTTTTTTCATGGTGAAGTGCCTCTGTTGAATCCTCATTCCCAATTGCTCCATTTATCCTGAGCTATTGCTGATAGATACACTACTAAGATGGGGCAACTTTGATTAAGTGTTCCTGGGAGCTGCAAAGCTCAAAGACTGAATCTGATGTCTTCAATTCAAGGGCTCCTTTTCTCAGCAGGGGCGCTTTTTCACCAGACTTAATCAATTTTCTTGAGTGTTCTTCAATTCTACCATTTTGACCCTCCGTTCTCTGATCTGAGATCATTGTTGACTGATGAGTCTGATGATCTCACTGAAACATGGGATGGATAACCAACTCATTCCTAGAAAGGATGACTGGCTTCGCAAAGCGTGAAGGTTGGTTTAGGTACTTCAAAAGCAAGGGTGCCCTTGGCCTGCAGGGGCGCTTTTGGCTTTTGGACTTGTTATTTCCATGTTGCAAATCTTCACAAACGGTCCAAGTTTGATCTTTGTCATCAGATGTCTGATTTGTCTATTGTTTTCGTTGATGGTGTCGTTGTTGAGATTGATCAAAACGAAGGAGGTCATCTTGGAGGTCACCATGCTTGTAGACCGCATTTGACTGCCCAAAAAGATGGGCGCCTTTTCTCAACAGGGGCACTTTTCCTCAACATAGCCAATTTCTCCATATTCATCATTCAGCTTCCACCTTTGGTGTTTTCTACTTGATCTCTACCTCTGATTTCCTGACAAGTCCTATGAATGTGTAGTTGGATTGATCACGAAGCTAAGAGAGAGATGAACAAATGCCTTGTAGAAAGCAGTTGTTGAAAACTTCATTAGGTGACTCAAATTCAAGGGTGCCCCTGGCCAGCAGAGATGCCTTTGTCTTGATATGCTTTGATCTACCTTCCATTTTGCATGCCCTGATGATCAATAGTCATTGTCGTTTGATGTGTATTGTAGGTTGGCTGATAGGTTCGTTGCAAGGCTGAGTTGATGCTGGAGAGATCAACTGAAGACAAGTTCATCCAAAAGTGACATCTAGATCATCTAGTTCAAGTGTGCTCCTGGTCAACACAGGTGCTTTTTCCCATGTGTAATTGCATAACCTCCTTAGTAGCAAGGTGTGCCTTTTCTAGAGTTAGTCAAATTTTGGCATTTTTCAACTTTGAAAATCCCCTCCATGAGACAACATCTATTTTGAGTATTTCTGCCATGCTTTCTTTGTTGAAGCTTTTGAGGCTTAGCTTTCAGCACTTGGTACTAGCCATTCTACCATTAATGGCTACGGAGGTCCTAGCTTTCTTCCTGGAAAATAAAAATAGACCCACCAAAGTAAAACAAACTTTTTGGTGATTTTGACTTGACCAGTGTGATCGTGAAGTCAATTCATCCTATCAAAATCATTTTTAATCAATTCTAGAAAGGTCCTATTTTTAGGGGTTTTCCTAAAAATAGGGGTTTGAAACCCTAATTTTCAAATTTTTAGGATTTTGCAGGTATCTTCCTTGACACAAACCTACAAAAACCTTATGTTTTGTTTGACCTAAAACAAATTTTTGACAACATTTTTACATGATCTAGATCATTTGAACAAAAATGTCTCTTTGAAGCAAAAATTTATTTTGGGTATAACACATACAGGTAAATGTGTTTTTGACTAGAGAATGGATAGAATAACAAGGTAGAGTATTCAATTAATTCCAATACATAAGACAGGACTTAGATATAGTTCAGATTTGCAAAATAACAATCTCCAATGTTCTCAAAGAATACTAGTAAACACCCAACTTCTAATTACTGATGAAGACAAAAAACATTCGGCTACTGGCCTCCATAGTTTACATAGTTTCAAAAACATTCATGGCATCCAACTACATAGGCATCCCAACACAAATTCACAAGCAACAAGACTTTGCTGGTAACTATTTAGCAAATAGGAATTCATATGTAGTACTAGCCTGAGACATAGCCGTGAATATTATCTGCTCCGCATATAGATAAGACCAAGGAATTGCGCCAACAGTCCCGTTCATAAATACCAGATATCAGGCTCTTGGTCTTCTTGTATCTGTGAGATACAACAACATCAACTCAAGTTTTCAGACGGATTCATATATGCTCAAATATCCTCGGCTTGCACTAAGTGTGAAGATGATTGCGCCGACCAATACATTCACAGCTTCTCTAGATTGTCTTCCTAACAGCCAATATAGATCTCAAGTAAAGTTCAGTATAGAAATCATGGGACACAATGAATAATGATATTCTGGAAGAGCTCCACATATTGATACTCAATGAAATAGTAATTCCAAATCCAAATTGAAATAATGGCACCTATCTGATGGTTTAGAGACATTAGAGATGAAGATGCACACTGATAAACCTAAAGCCACTTCCCATCAAAATACTCATGATCATACTAAGCATCCTCATATAATCATTTTGCCATCAATAAGCAAATAAACTCCATCAGTTTGAGTTTATGTCCAAACAAAGACTAAGCCTGAGAGGTTTCGTTCTTAGAAGCTCAATACACAAGTATCAACCTCATATCATTCTCCATCTTGATTTAGGAGATTGTTCCGACCTCCATAAAAAGTCTGCCACCTTCTGTTGCATTAACAAAATTATTTTAAATAGACTTTATAAAATATAAAATATTTATTAATAATCTTTTCTAAAGTCTCAATGAATTAATTGATTAAATAATTCAAGTCATAAAAAAAATTTAAAAAATAAAGACTAATTGAATATTTAATTAATTAATCTCAATTTGCATTTAATTCTAGAAAAGGGATGGGGACATCACTCGCTACTTCTTCCAGTATTGAATTGGTGAATGGGATTGGGAAGGGGTCTTTTATCGTCACCGCGTTGAGGCTTCGGAAGTCTACGCATATACAGATTTGCTCTAATTCTTTCTTCAATGATATCACGATTGGTGACACCTAGTCACTCACTTCCACCTTCAATATGATTCCAGCCTCGAGCATCTTTTCAATTTCTTGATGTACCTTCGCTGCGTAGTTTTTGTTCATTCGATATGGTTGGGGGGGGGGGTTGTGACTTCAAAATATCTTTTCACTTTCTTATTTGTTAATTTCATTTTATTTGTTTGTAAACATAACTCTTAGCCCAAGTTCAATTTATTCTCTTTGCTTTTTCTTATTTCTTCTTCTTTTAACTTCCTTATACTCCTATTGACCAATTCTTCTAAATATTCTGCTTGAATTGATGGGGTCTTCTCTGGAGTTTTCAGAAGTCCATTGAATCTATTATCCAAGTTAATGGTTAGGTTTGATAGATCTGGCCTGATTGTCATACTTTTAGAAGGTTGCAATAATAATGGAGGCTTTGTATTATTGCAAGGCCCTACTAGAAATTTTCTTGATTCTCCATAATCATTAATATTCTTCCATAGACTGGTAATGAGTTGTCCTACCTTTTCCCAACACAGTTTTGATTTCTCTAGAGTCTCTCATTCTTCTTTTCTATCTTTCTCTTTTCCTTTGGCAGCACCCCCTTTGGCACACTCAATTCTCTTTCCTTCCACTATTTCCGTTCTTCTATGATGTCTTTCTTCTCTTTAGATCCTCTATTGTTGCCGTCTTTCTTCTTTAGCTGGGCTTGTCATGTTTACTTTTCTTGGCAATTCCATTTGTTCTTTATTGTTTCTTATGGTTTTCTTATCTCCTTTTGCCATGGGTGCATTTGATTTGGGGTTTCATTAATCCTTTTATTGTTTCCCATGGTAGTTATTTGGTATCTTTTCGTAGAGGTCACATCTCTTCAAGGATCCCTTCCAAAATCTCTCCCCCTTTCCATTCTCCATCCCCTTGGTGCCTAACCCCCTCTCACAGGGTAAGCGCCATGAGGATAGTTCCACAAATTTTTATATCTTCATTGATTTTCTTTCCTATGTCTGACTTAAATTTTAAAATTTTGGGTGGTCTTGTCCTTTATATCACCTAACCAAGGTCTCGACAATAGAACCAAGGTTAGCAAGAAATTTGGGGAAACACAAATTGAAGTTTCGAGCCCCAAGTCCTTTCTGAATGTTGTATTTTATACCCCGGACTCAGTAATATAAAGGTAAACACCAATTGATCTAGACAAAGGATGCACTAATTAATTATATATCCATAGAGTAACATATAACATCAAATAGATAGAATTCTAGTAATCATTATATTAATCATGTTCAAAAGAGTACAATATATATCTTCCCGTATACTCTGCCTATCTTTCCTTTCTTACATATAATCCTTATATATTTTACATAAATTTTGTACAAAGTTCTTACATAGATTCCTCTGTTATCTATCTCTCATTCTCCTCTTTTGTCATTCATATCTTTTCCTATACATATATCTACGGGATGGGGACGTGACCCATCTATTCTACCCCTAGTCTAGATGGTATCTTTACAATCCTAGGGTCTGCAAGCTCTTTGTGGCAAGATGCAGTAGGATTTTCCCAACGGTGTCTTCACTGTTCCTCTTTCCGGCTAACATTCTATGAATTTCTTATTAAAGCTCATAAATGGTAAAATTATATATTTTAATTTCCTATTGAATGTGCTATATCTTGTTCATTAGAGATGTGTTTTCCTTCCTTACTTTGAACTAAGAGAATGATTTATCCTTTCCTAAGTAATCTTACATAGGGACAGATCCCTATATAGTCATTGATCACCAAGTGTTGAAGAAGATAGAAACAACCCAAACAGCCAAAATACTGATGCTCAAGAGCCTACAAATAAAAATAGGTGTGCTAAGTTGAAGAAACCAATCAGAGAAAGGAGTTAATAAAAACTCAAGCTGAAATTCTGTGCTATGTCTGGAGAAAACTACCATCACATGCAAATTGATACTCAGAGCCAAAGAAGAACCATTATAATCGATCACCTTAATGTTCCAATTCAGATTCTTATGATAATTGATATCCATAGAACACCCTAGACACATTATATAACCTTGCAATATAAAGGGGGAAAAAAAGAAACAATACATCACAACTGATAAAAGAATCAAATTATTGCTTGGTATGTACAGAAAAGAAAGAAATAATCATTTACAAATTTACAATAAATGTGTTTTAACTTTAAATAAGCCTTAGCAGCACGTCCTTTGCAATTAAGGGTGCTATTGGTATTTTATACTTTCAATGTCGTATGATTGATTTCAAGTGAAATGAACTTAAATATAAAACATTTATAGTGAATTCCTCGATTCAAACCCCCTAAAGAGATCCCTCTTGTTAAGACATTCTCTATTCCCTTGTGTTTCGGAGCACATTTTACTCACAATGTGTTTATCATTATTTACTATTTTCTCTCAGGGGAACTAGTAAGAGCAATCCAAATATTTTATTTTAATGTTACCCTTTGCCTTCTATTTTTGTTCATTGATAGATTTTATTTTTGTTTGCTGCAGGCAACTCATTATTGCTTCTGAGATACTTACTTGTTTAGGTATATTAATCACCTTCAAATATCCAACACATTATTCGGTTGCACAATATGTCATTGGATCATTTGTCACTTTTGTATCAGCAGAAGTCCTTGAAGGTAAGGCCGTTTTCCAGGATCTTACAGATTTCCCTTTAACTGACTGTAGTAGCTTGGAACTTGTTCAGTTGACAATCGTGATGGAGATAAAAGGATTGTTGCTTGTCTGGGTATAGCATGTAAACTGGTGGCCACCATAAATCTGGATTCATTATGTGAATGAGGAAAGCTTCCTTTATAAACCTACAACGATTTCTTGTTCCTTTTACAAACCTTTACAGAGAATAGTGGTGGTTTCCCTCATGATTTGATTGCAAACAAGTATCTTAATAACTGAAAGCAAAGAGCAAATAGTCAGGATGCCTCCTGAGAAAAGACATGGAGAACAGTATGTTTCTTTCTAAACGTCTGAGTTGGGTCATGTGCACTTCTTAGTGGAGCCTTTTCATGTACCCAATCTGTACCATAGCATCTAGTTATTTAAATTTATTGTTTTTCTTCCAACCCTATATACGCTGTTTTTTGCAGAGCTCCTTTTGACTATGTTTGTAACCTTCAATACATATTACATTTGCTTTTAGATGCAACACTCAAAAGCTACTGTTTATTGTTTACATTCATCCAAAGTTTCTCAAACTGTTTTTTTTCTGCATTGTAATATATCATAAGTTAGCCAACAATCGTGGAGGTCAGTTTGATTAAAAGGCGACATGTTGATGGTGGCCACTTTTTTCTTTTGGCAGTTAGTACCTTTCATCTTTCCAACCGATGTCTTGAAGACCTAAAAGAAAAAAGGGGATTTTGCAAACTATTTGAATCTGAAAATTATTTGGTGTTGTCGTATAGGCGTCCTTGTGGAGGGATGTGAGGAATATAGTGTCCTCTCAATTATAATTGCCACATTTGGAAACCAAAATTTAAATTTAGAGTTTAAAAGGTTAACAGAAATTCACATGTTTGTTATATGTTTCTAGGAAAGGATCCATTAACATGGGATAAGGCACTTTCAATGATGTATTTTGTGTTCCATCCTTGTTGACCAATCTCCTTTCCGTCGATAAAATTTCACATATTGGAGTAGGGAAGACTATTGAGTTTTTGAAAAATTCATTTTGAGTGGTTTAATGTTCCAATGTTTGTAAAAAAAAATTCTGGATTTTCAATTTGGAATAGGACTTTCTAAATGTTACTACCTAATACTCCCAATTGTCGGTCCACTTCTGCATATTTCTTTCTATGGTCAAATAAAATTTCACAGTATGTGGTGTTGAAGTCTGTGGGATTGCAAAGTTTGAAGGGAATGTTTCCATTTTTTTTTATCTCCTCTCTTTAATCATGCAACATTTGTATATATTTATTTGTCTAGTGTTTACGTTTTTAGTTTTACTGTGCTCTCATTTGGTTTAAGTGCTTCCAACCTTGGTTTTTATATCTTTGAGTGGCATTGACTGACTTTATCACTAGTGGACATTGACTAACTTTTTTTTTCTTTCCTTCTACTTATCACTAGTATTATTTTCCTGCTTCATTAAGGAACTATTTGGTAAATGCATTTGTAATTAGTTCTAGGATGGAAATCTAATGCTTTTGTGACTGATACTTGGCCAGGTGTAAATTTGTCTCTGTTATCAAAGGTTATGTCTTCAAGGCTAGCTCGGGGAACCTACAATGGAGGCTTATTGTCAACAGAAGCTGGAACATTGGCCAGAGTGTTGGCAGATCTGTCTATTACATTTGTAGGTTACTTGGGGACAAAACATCTACTTGACATAACACTTCTCCCTGCACTTTTTATTGGAATTTTATCGATTGCTGCAACCTACTACACCTACAATTTACTCTACTAGATCTATGCCAATACAAGTTTGGCAAACAGATCCTTGATTTTCCTGTGCTTCACAGTACAATTCATTGTACAAAAGAGAAGTTGGTCACCTCTTTTAAGGGAGATGAGCAGACCTTTGGTTTTAACATTTGTTCTAGTCAAAGTTTTAACTATCAAGTGCCTCTTCTGGTCTGCTAGTAAATTTGGCTAGCAGTTAAGAGCAGGAATCTTTAGATGTTATTACTGTTGTAAGCCTCTAGCCTGTCTTGGTTTTTCTGGTTTCCTTAATGGACCTAAGTCCTTTCAGGCTGCTCTGTTAATTTTTTTATTATTATTATTTACAAAGAATAGATAAACATATTTTTAGAAGAAATTTTGAGGCAACAAAAAGAAGATCAAATTGTTTTAACTTTTACCATTTATATGCTATTCTTCATAGTTGTGAATTGGGTTTCATAGTGATCCATAAAATAGGGTGAATACTCCATCTATGGAGTTATCAATAGATAGATTCTGATGCAAAGAACTCTTAACAATTCCTCAACAAACACTTTCTACCTTATAAGATGGTTGTCAAATTATTATGACAAATGCAAACAAGGAAAACATAGAGAAATTTACAATCTGAATGCTGAAAAATGAAAACAATAATGTAAACACACGAAAATGTTCACCAACAATTTTGACCTAGAGAAAGCCCAACTTGGGTGAAAAACACCAGCTTAAAGAGCAATTTACTACCCATTTCAATATTGAAAAATGAATTGCAAATGATTGGCAAGCCAGCAAGGCTACAACAAGCTCTCACACAAGTTATAAGAGCTTGACTACACCTAAATATACTCTTTAACATGACTGTTCAGTTGCAATGTGCACACAACAGTAAAAAATGTTTCCCAATCACCAAACAAAAAAGCCCCTCACTATATATATACCTCCTCCCCTTATGCCAAAATAGGAAGAATAACAATCAAATGGCATGTCAACCCTTCAACTCGTCAATTACCAAAACTCTTCAACTTCCATAGACACGCCAAAAGACTCTTTGTGGCATTTAAATTAAATCATGACATTTTTGTCATTTGTGCAGCTGCTACTATGTTTTGGCTGCATATATGATACTTTATTGAAATATCCCCCTTTGTTATTTCCCAATTTTTTAGAACAAGTCCAACAAAAACTCTATCTATTAGCATTAGCTCCAAAGATAATTAGCTTGGAATGTAACCCTCACCAAGAATGCTCACCAAGATCCCAGTGTGGGCGAGGTGATAGCATATGGTGTCGAGGATTGTTAGCAATAAACCGAATGAAAATTACAATACTAGAAATGAAAGTGTAGGCAGTGAACCGACCATGAATTCCACACTACCATTTATTCAATGGGGGGAAATTATTACAATTATTGAAACTAAATGCTCAACCACTTATTCAACGAGAGCCAAACAAAACTGAAATAGAGGAAACTTGACCACTTATTCAACAGGAGTATGAAATAAAAAATGAAATGTGCGAAAGACAGAAAGGTTGATTTAGTACTAATGAAACCAACTATTACAATGTGCTTATTACAATGATTTTTCAATCGAATCTGCTCCAAATTCAATGCAATGATTACACTATATCTCCAATTATAAATGTGAATAGAAATGCCAAGGAAATATAGCATAAATTGGTAATAACCAGGTCTGATATAAACACCAACAAACTATATACTCAGACCAACAACTATGATCACTTTGAAATGCTTAAAACTTCTACCACACTTCACTATATCAAATAAAACTGAAAGCACACCTTCCCTAATGCTAGGCGACCAAGAACCAACCATTAACAAGGCACAAACATCACCAAAAAAGGCCCAACATGGAAACCAAGACAGCAAGGGCAAGGTACGGCCTATGGGGAAGGTCGACCTTGTCTGAAAAATCAACCACTCAATGATAAATGTTGGAAATTTGCAAGATGAGGCGCTAAAAGCATAGGAATGGATTGTACAAACACCCAAAATGAAATAAGGTTCACACAATGATATGCAAATGTAAACATGTTTCAGCCATAGACAAACCAACAACCTGTAAACAAGCAAAATTGCCAAAAACTTCAACAATGATGCTCAATCTACAATCTCTAAGTGAGAACTAGTCTTGTATCCAACTAAGTGTTATCTTTCAAATACGAAATTGAATCCATGCTAGGAGGTATGCATTCCTTGAAGCCATAAACCTCAAATCAATTCGGCAGCAATTCGATATGATAAGCAATTGAATGATGAATGAATGAGCAAAGGCCTGCTTTTATAGAGTTTGAGGTGACTCTTCAGTTTCCACCTTTTCCCTCCAAAAGGGACGCCTAAATCTCTTTAAATATTTTAATTTTTAAAACACTTAACTCACCCTCTTCCCTAGGTGTCCAAGTCTCAAGGGGACATAATAACATTTAAAATATTAAAATCCTCCTCAATGAGGTGTCCACCCTTAAGAACCACATTTGAAAACAACTTAAAGTCATAACGTTAGGCCAAGGGGGGCAATATGAAATTAAAATGTTAATGACTTAAAAATAATTCATTTCTCCTAAGTGCACCTAAAAAGTCAAAAACCAATTATACTCACTACCTTGCCAAAAATAGAAGAGCACATTGAACTGTTGCCAACCTGAGCATTGCCAGAAATAGAAAGATGATTGGAGATGACTAAGCGAGCAGTCTTCATGACTTACTAAAAATAGTAAGTGTCGAAAAATGTTGTCAGATGGAGATGCATGTTACACCATTCTGAAGCTCTCTAAAACCCCAAAAAAAACCCAGAAACCTTTCTTGCATGCAAAGTACCCACTAGAAATGCATGTCATTTCCTTGTCATGCATGTTACCTCATCCTAAAGCTCTCCAAAAACCTAGAAAGCTCCACCAAACATGCATCAAAAACTCACATGCAAATCTTCAAAAGCTCATTTGAAACCTCCTACAAAGTAGGAAACCCTAATTTGCATTTTTGACTAGCCTATGGGCCTTCGAAAATAGGCTATCAGCCACAAAGAGCATATGGCTAAAATGGGGACATTACAGTCCGCCCTTCCCAAAATTGTTTGTCCTCAAGCAATGTCGCCACACTCCAAGAAAAAGGTTTGATCCTCACTATGTCAAGAAGGATCCTAGGGTCCCATGTCCATCTCTGAAATGACCCACCATGTTGATGTTGCACCACTCTGATCACACAATTAGAGCCCTTGTGCCAATTCTGCTCTAACCTTTGTAACCTCAAATTATTACTGTCCAAGAAACTCAAACTGGAAGCCCTGGAAGAACTGAAATTAATACCCTGCAACATCTCTTGCTCAAAAGATTCTGAGAAGCCAATCTCTGCCATACCAATGTCTATTACAAACTTGAGCCAAAGGAAAGAGAGTCTACTCCACTCAAAATCATATTCCTCAACATAACTTCTCAAAATGTCTAACAAAGTCATGATTGCATATGTGACTCCTCTAAAACTTCTTGCCAAGAGAAAAAACATATTCATCCTCATGAATCCTTATGAATCTATTGTGCCTCCTTTGAGTTATTTTGAAACAATCACAAAGACTTCTGAAATCTCATATAGAGCCCACTCCAAGAGTCTCAGAACGATGAACCAAGGCAATCAAAGGTTCACTGCCCCAAGCATAAGTACAAGGAAATGCATAGGAGTGGCCTTTGGTAACAACTTGAACACCTCCCAATGACGGATTCATACTGCTTTGAATCATCATTTCTTGCATTTGAGGCCAAAAATCAGTCGTGATTGGTGATTGTGAAGTCTGAAAATGAGTTTACCATCTATCCAGCATGACTAAATTGATTGACTTATGACCTGATTTAAGGATAATCAGCCTCCAAGAAGATGAACAATTGTTGCTATACTGAAAATCATCATCCAACTTAATGCATTTGCTCATGTCCAAGGTTGGAAACATCCTCTCAAGTGACTCCAACCCAACATAAAACCATCCTTTGCTTGAAATATCTCCCCTCATGATGTCTCCAGAGTGAGACAAATCAATCCCTAACAAGTGGTTGGTATAAAATATGCTAGCAAAAACAACACTGAATTTAGTTGTCCTAGGAATGCCTCTACAGTCACAAATTGATAACACATCATCGACACCTAATCTCCCAGTGTCAAAGGGGTGAATCTGAGCACACCAACTCATTTATGTGCAAATAATCATAACTCCATGTAAACTAATTGGAAAGTGGACAATAGTGCCAACTTTGAAATTTTTCCCACAACTCCAATTTTGATTCAACACCTCATCACGAACAATTGCACTCAAGCCACAAATCCTATGATCAACTCCAAGAACCTCATGGAGTTCAAAAGGAGCTCCATCACTCAATACGGTCATACCTCGAAGTTGTCTCATGGAACTGAATGATGTTCTTCATGTGTGCATAAATAGGTAGGCTCATCCTCTCTAAACTAATGCAAATAATGATAGCACTGTCAAAATTGAAAGTCGGGCCTCTAATTATCCTAGGAATGTTTCCCCTTTTACAAATTGATAGAACCTCATCCCCACTAAATCTCCAAGTGCTATAGTGACAGTCTCATGCACACAAATCCATGTAATCAACTGCAAGCATCAATGCAAAGTTTGGACATGTCATGACCAACATTTTAGAATAAACACTGAACAACAATGTGCAATCCGGAAACCAAGGAGCCAAGTCTGAAAATTCTCCCACAATTTGATGCACATTTCTAAGACTCAACCAATTCAACCATCTTAAGATAGGTAGTACTCTTCCATTGGTTAATGTTGAGTGAAGACCAACAGGTTCAAGTTTGGACACCATTAAATACTCATTTGCTAACCATCTCAAGAGAGTGTTGTTTGGCATGTAGCTTGGATCCACCAACATTACCTCATGCTTAAACATAAAATCTTGCACATCAAAAAGATAATGCATCTTACCAACGTCATCCACATAGAAATTATCTATCACCTTATGATTAACCAAATCATGTGAAGATAATGGATTGTTGTTCATAATCATAGAAGCAATATTTTCTTCATCCCTTTTGTTGGTGTCTTCATAGAATTCATGCACATCTTCTTCAACTTGTGGATGCCCATCATTAGTTGCTGATCCACATAATGTAACATGTTGAGTACCACATACATTACTAGTGATAACATCTATCTCATGGCTGCAAACTATTCCTTCCTATCGCAATTTCTCTTCCCAACTCAAGAGTTCACACTCTTGACGTACCTTCCAATCACCATGAACATATTGAATCTCCTTGGTATTATGCAATGTTTCATCATTATGGAGTTCATTTATTCCTTCAACTATTTGCTTCGTCTCCATAATCCTTGTATTAGCTTCTTGTTCCTTAAGTATGGTTGTAATAGGTGATTGATTTTCTGTTGTGCATAAAGAGTGATGAGCTAAAATAAGATCAAGGCAAAGCCTATCAACCTCTTTCGCCTTCTCTTGGTAGGCATCATAGGTCTCCTCTACAAACTTAATAGCATTATCCCTATTTGAGAGGAAATGCAAATAATATGTCTTTATTGATTCCAATGCTTCTTTGATAGTTTGCATCTTAGAAAGAGTGGCTCCATCCTTAACTCCTTTCTATCTTTCATCAAACTGAAACTTCCAGTAGAGTTCTTCAATAAAATTGTGTGATATCAAATCTTGATAACATTTTATCAATTTTCTCTTTCAAAACCATTAATTTATCTTTCAAAACTTGTAGCTCTTTAGGCCCTTGATCACAATTAGCAAAGAGGCTTTGCTCTTCAAGCATCAAATTTTTTGATTTGTTTTCATTGACATGATTTTCAAAATCAGCTTCCTTTCTAACCTTTTCAATGCATAATTCATGAATTGAAGGCTTGTCAGCAATATCTTCAAGCAATGAATCATCACAAGATTCCATTGCTTGCTCCCCTAAGCATTTCAGTGTCAAAACACCTAGATTCCATGGTCTCATGAATTTCTGATTTTGTTATGAACAAATACGCCCATCAAGCTCTTCATGAATGGTTGGTTTCTTCAATACATCACCTTTAGAAAGATCTAAGTCAAGCACAATGAAATTATAACAATAATTAGCTCTATCATTAGGAACACCTATCTCAACAAAATCTGCCCCAAAGTCATTTTGAAGTAATTTTGGCATGGGAAAATCCCACTCATATTATGAATTATCATCAACAAAATGATGTACATGCCCAACTTAGTTGTTTTGAGATTTTTCAGTGACCTCAAACTCTTCATTAGTTGCATTTCCTTCAAATAAATCATTTTGAAGCTCTACCATACATTCCTCTTGATTAATGAAATCTTATTTTTCATACAACAGCTCTGTAGGTTCATCTCTCTCCATTTCAAAATGTTCTTTTTCTAAAAACTCAAGTGAGCCAATTTGATAGTCTTCATGCTTGGGAACTTTCTCTTCATCATCAGAGACATTCCTACCTTCATCTTCAAATAAATTAGATCTCTATCTTGACCTTTCAAGTTCTCATGCTCTTATTGTGTGTAAATCAGAAAGGCAACCAAGAAATCTGCTGATTTAAGAACATTCTTCTCTTCAACAAAAGAATCCATGCTCTCATTAACCTTTGTCAAATCTTCTCTCAAACTCGATTCACTTTGTACAGGTTTTGCAATTATTTTGAGATACCCTCTAAGATTTGGTTCCTTCATTAGATTAGACAATTATTGCATCAACTCTAACATAGACTTATCTGTTATAGACATCTTTCAACTCCACTACAACCAATTTGTCAAAAAGAATGCACTAGAATGGACATGCAAGTGCTGGTCACCAACATGCAAAAAGATATGAAGCCACCAAAACTGAATCAACTACTGAAAAAATTTTATTTGCAATCAACAATATACAACAAATAGTTAACTTCCAATAGGTTGGCAAGATCACCAACTCTATCTTTTCATAGGATGGCAGGATCTTGGCTCTGATACCACTGATGTAGACTAAGGGTGGAAACCTCCTCAAAATGACGCACAAATGAACATCAGATCAACTTCAAAACATATTTCAAAGAACTCATCAAAATTCACCTTTTGAGCATGCTTCCCTTATAGCATAGGCAACCGGGTTTAAGGGATTTTTCACTGATGTTTTCCAAAACACTTGACAAACTAATTATGGATTAAGATACCCTTTTCAAAGCTACACCACATATATGAAAACCAATATCTACTCCTTTGGACCAGATCAAAAATCCAACACACCTACCATAAAAAAGGCTACTTCATTAGCCCACTTTTACAAAGAAAGTGCCCTCTAAACTTCACCAAATCCACTGAGACTTTTCCCTAAAACCACTGAATCCACCCTTAGAACTTAAGTTCAAGCCCCTTTGTTCACTGATCCAAGAAACCCTTCATCTACCATGCATAAGCTTAGGGTTTATTGAAAGTCCCACTTGCACAACTCCCCTGACCATGCCACCGACTTAGACACCTTTATTTTGACCCCAATATGCTTAAAAGTTAAGGAGATTCCCCCACTCATTGATTTTAACAAACCCTAGGCTAAAAGCTCCATTTTCATGCAATTTAAGCAATGATTTGCTTGGGACAGCAACTCCAAGGCTCACAAATCATTTCCCTTGCCTTAAATGGACTTGCACACATTCAAAACATATTGTACACAGCCTCTTCACCGAGCCACATGAAAGGTACAATAGGTGGAGGGCTTTAAGAATTCATAATTGATTATAAAATGTAAAATATGTGTTCACTACCCGCCTTGAGGAAACTTGACACAAAACTCACAAAAATGGAAGGAAAGCACTCAAACCAATTTTAAAGGGATCTCAGGCCTATTGTCCCCTCATTCCATATGCTATGCAGCCATTTACTTGTTGTGCAGGAGCCAAAGAATGGAGAAAACACAATTTTTTGTAGAAAACACAGTTTTTGCAAGGTAACTCAATATGATCTTATTGATTCTTCAAAAAATTACATTCATAAAGTCCCAAAACAAGTTCCTCATCCATTTTTAAGACTCTCCCCCACACAAAACAACCAACCAACTCCCAATAACTGACTTACAAACACTAATGACTCATTATATTGCAAAAATTGTAAGTTTGTCAACTTTTAGTATCATCATTTACAATGTTTAAGCAATATTTTGCATTTTCTACCTAAATGATATCCCAAGCACTCAAGTGCACTAAAAATGGTCTTGTTAGAACTTATCCATCCTCTACTAAGACCTTAGACTCTGAAACCAACCAAACCTTTCCTAGACCACTTCATCATCCATGACCTTGATTGGCACTTTTACATTATTTTTTTATCATATTTTGCAACTTCCTCGTTGCTTACTGATTAAAAGACTTTCAAAATGACCCATTGAACCTTCAAGAATCAATTTGCTTTCATCACAAGGTGTAGGTGCCCCTGCACCAAAAACAAAATATAATATTAAAAAATCTTGTTGATTAAACCCTTTCGCACCATGTGGGAGTTAATGGCTACTCCCCAACACACCCAAGAACAGTTGTTAGACCAAAATATCTTCCATAAGAGAGAAAATGGCAAGAATACTTGCTTCAAAAATTCAAGTTGAATAATGGTTGAATACACAAATGTACATAAAATGACATACTTATAAAGGCAAGGTGAGAGATAGGATTAGACAAGATCACGACAAGTGTCTTAATCTTATAACATGAGACAACTAACAACCTAACTACCTAGGATAAGATAAAGTCTAGATATGACAACTAAGACTTGTAGAAGGAATCTTATATCCTTGGTAAACTTAACATGTGAACATGTCCCCTAATTCCCTAGTGAGTGAATTAGCTAGGTACAAGATATTTATTCACACCAACAGGATTAAGTTTTAGCTTAAGTTTCAAGCATCCATATTTAATTTCAATGCATTTATTATTATATGCATTTGTATTGCTTACCATATACAACAAGAATGTCATTTTATAAATTCATTTGATTTTACTACAATAGACTCGGGTACTATTCTATAGTTTGATATATTAAATAAATTGTGTTCTTTTTTAAACCAAATCCAAGATAGTACTTTTGATAACCAATACTAGTTTCTTTAGATTAGATGATGTCAATGTTAACAAATGTAGTAATACTTCTAATGCACATATAAATTTTAGGGTGATGAATATATTAGTTAAAGGTGGTAGATAACTATATACCCATCAAAAAGATAAGTTTATTTTCATGTCTATTCATTGGCTTATGAGAATCTCTATGCTTTTATTTTTTTCTTAGATCATAAAATAATATTCTATCATAGTTAATTAATTTTGTTTAATGTTAAATAATAGTTAACACCATTATCTACTTATTTCATCATCACTTTTAAACAAATTCCCTTTTCCAATGGTTGTGGTCTAATAGAGCAACAATACAAATAAATAAGAATAATGATAAATATGCAAATTATAGACAACACAAATAAGAAAAGCCCCTAATTTTTTTGTGTATTGTGACACAAGATAATGTTTATTATATAAAAAATTACACAAGAGTAAATTGGATGGAGAACTAGAAGCAACCTCTTGACTAATTTATGATTAGCTATTAACTAGCTAATATTAACAAAAGAATGGAACACACATAATCAATGAGAATTATTCTTTCATTCTCCTCCATGATAACCATTAGGAAGAACATAAGCATTTTGAAATCTATCACAAGCCAAGGGCTTTATGAATATACATGCTATCTAATCTTTTGTAGAGTAGTACACAATCTCAACCAATCCTTGTTGAACCAACTTTGATGTAGTGTTAAATTTTAATATGCCCAATCTTGCTATGAAACAATGGATTGTTTGTCACCTATATAATACTTTGGTTATTGCAATATAACAAGGTTTTTCCATTCTACATCTACTATGTATCCTCTTAACAATTTTCTTAGCCATACTATTTGACAAGTTGCAAATATGATACCTTTGTACTTGGCTTTTGTTGTAGAGAGTGATATAATAGGTTTTTCCTTGGAAATCTAAGAAAGCATTGCAAAACTTAAATTGATTGTATGACAAAGTAGACTTCCAATCATTGATGGAACCTACCTCGATTTGAATTTGTAAATACTACTAATATATTGTTGTTTGAATGGTAAAATTAGAGACCATAACTCAATGTATTTTTAATATATTTGAGAATCCTCCTAGTTGCACTCTAATGTTTCCTTTGTTGAACACCTAGAATACTGAGAGGAAGGGTGAATCAGTATTCTTTTAAACCACTTAAGAATTTAAACATTCAATTCTCATAGCATAATCAATTTGCTATAATGAATGAAAGCATGAAAACAACCAACAACATCACATAACACATGAACACCAGATTTTTACGTGGAAAACCCAAAATGGGAATAACCATAGTGAGGATTAGCTCACAATATATTATAACCAATTATAGTATATTACAGAAGTGCTCACTATAGGTGGAATCATTGTCCAAGTGGACTCATTGCCCATTGAAAGAAGAAATAGATAGAAGAGATTGTGGCACCATCCAAGAATTGAACTGTTACAATTGCATCTAACATATGCATGAATTAAAGTTCTACTGAAGCTCAAAATATGAACTTTACACACTTCATAGTGATCTGAATTAATACTCTGCCCTACTTTGCATTCACTCTATATTCGTACAATTTGCAATCCACAAACTCTTATAACATGTCACACCACTCAAAACACTAAAAAATATCCTTCGTATATATTGGCTTCATCTACAACATCAATTAGATCAACCTAATTAAATGTAATATGCAAAATGTAACTTGTTGGCTCAAGATCTATACATACACACTTCGCGCCAAGATTCAAAACTCATAACAATTCAAAATAGGTTGGCATGGACCCAAAAAGCACCCACATAATAGACCAACACATATTCAACCTTTGTAGCACACAAAACTCATTAGGTCGGCACTGGTAATGACCTAATAACAAAATTTTCCAATTGTGCATCCACATTCAAACATGCGAACCTCCAAAATCTATGCCATCTAGAATATACACACCATTGAGACGTGTCAACCTTCCCACAAAACCACAAACTCAGATTCCAATCTATAGAGAAGTGTGGATCCACCAAAACATATGCACTGAATTGGAAAACACCTTTTATGTTAGATTGTGAAAAACATGAGCCACAAGATCAAAAAATGAACAAAGACACCTTCCATGCAAGAGATCTACAAGTTCAATATATGCAATATTCCTCAACAAGAAAAAGCTACATAATGATCCTCAAGAAACTTCAAGGAAAACAAGAGTCCTCAAAAATTGGGTAGTGTTGTTAGAGTCACTCATGCAAATTTATGTGTCATATGTATCTTCGAGTTCCAGATGTTTTCCTTTTTTTTCTATCTGATTCAAGTAGTTTCATTGGAGACCCTCATGTAGATTATCATCTCTCTCGTGATCAATGTTCTTCAAACTAATTAGTACCTATATTTTTTACTTGCATCTTGCATGTCGAGTAGTGTCATTGGGGTCACTCATACAGATTCACGTACCACCTATATCTTTGTCTATTTTCCATCTAATTCAAGTAGTGTCATTGGGGGTTGTATAGGAGTGAATTTGCACCCCTTGCACAAATTCCCCTTTTACACTTTCTCACCTTATAAAACCAAATCCGAAGGAAAAAATACACATCAGCCCAATGCCTTCATTCCACTTGGCATTTGTTTGATGCGTCGTTAGGAGAATAACTATAGGGACAACTGTGTGGCTCACAGATGTTTGTGTGATGTGCTTATGTCCCTGATGGATTCTTGTGTGTGAAGCCAGCAAAGGCATTACACTTCTCATTGAGGGCAGTTTGTAATGCCCCTCTTTAACCAACTGACTCAAATATGATTGTTTTTCTCATCCCACCTTCAAAAACACTCTTCCTTCATTCAATCCATCTTCTTTTGGCACTCCCTAAGCATTCTAGAATTCACTTCTTGTATTCTCATCCTTTAAGTAGCACTTTGGCACTCCATAGCAACAACAACAATCCATCAACTCCGTAGAGCAAGTGTGGAACAACACCATTACAGTAGGGGCTTGAGTCCTCTCTTTTTCTCCCCCATTAGCTAGTGAGCTCTTGGTAGAGGTGGTAAGCATTTTCACTCCTGTCCTCTATGATTTGATTGAGTAGCATATTATTGTTTTGTAGTGTTTATTGTGTTCTCTACTTTCTTTCCTTTTTTATCGCATATTTCTCTATTGTTGCTATATTGGCTATCCATGGAGGTGGAAACACCAAAATGGGGGTCTGACTGAGGCAGGACCCTATACAGCCCCCCAACAATTTTCTTCCTTCTTGTGTGTAAGTGGATGTGCATTTGGAGCTAGCTGTCGAATAGGCTCTTTTGTGAGATCATTTTTGTCACCCTAGGTTTAATATATATACTTTATCATATTTGCTTGCACTTCTCTTACTTTATAGTTTTATTTTGTTCCCTTAGAAACCATTAGCTAGGTTGTTAGCTCATTTTTTGGCAATTCCCACTATACTTTTGGTCCTCTAGTCGTATAGACGCTAGCACACCTGAGAGATGCCAAAGCATCACACTGTCATCCCTGAACCGTGCTTTCATCCTCAGGCAGAGAGCTACCTGAGACACAGTGTTGAACCCAAAAACTAGCTGGCCTAGCCCCAAAACTGATTTCAGGTCTATAGAGTGATTGAAGGACCTTATAGTCCTCATCATTCTCGTCCCTCATTTCAAAACATCCCTTTAGAGTGAGGTAAGTTAGGGCAGGCTTCCACTCTTGGGTCTCCATGACCTAGGGCCTTGAACGTGGTTGGTCCCCCTCTCTTACATTTTTTGGTGAACCCGACGTGAGCCAACGTCTGCTCATCCATTGGTGTTGAGGCTTTTCCCCTATACCTTGTGATCATTGTGTCCCTGATTGTTGTGAAGGTTTATAAGCATCACAACCCAATCCACAACCTCTGGGTATATTGTTAGGAGCAGTGTATGACACCTTCTAATAGAGAGTCCAAAGGTCACTACTGGTGTCTCTACAAGCCTTTTGGTTGGATCCACCATTGGTCTCACCACATAGGAGTAGTTGTCAAGGGGCGAGGTAGGATTCTCTGACGAGACCAACCACGTCCCCACTCCTGCATCTCCCACACCATCGTCAGTCGATGAGCATGAGGTTGTTCGCATTCCTTCAGAATATGTCTCCTCCCTCAACAAAGGGTTGGGTGACATGGAACATCACTTGGAAAGAAACCTGAAGGTGGCTAGGGTCACCTGGGTTATTAGCGAACTAAAGTATATGGTGGAAAAAGACCAAACAGGCATAGAACTCTTTGCTAGTCTCTCTAGTTTGACTGATGCATGTGCTCCTACAAACAAGCCTAGCATTGTATGAGGAGCCACTTTTGAAGACCGTGAGAGACAACTAGGATTGTTGATGCCTCCTACGTCTATATACATGACCAATTCCGTACCCTCGATCAAAATTCCCTCTGCCTCCAAGGGATTCAAAACTATCAAAGTGAACAAGATCCCCTTGGGTTTTAGCTTCACCCCTCTTGTCACCTCTAGTGGTGAAGGTTTTGGTGAGATGAGTGATGGGGGCTTTGGTAGTGGTGGTGGCTTTGGCAATGGGGGTGGTGTTGGTGGAAGTGGTTCTAGTGGAGGTCATGGTGGTGGCCTTGGAAGTGGAGGTGGCTCTGGTAGAGGCCCTACTGGTGGTGGTGGACCTAGTAGTGGTTATAGTGGTGGCCACACCAGTGGTTTTGGTGGTGTCTTTGGTGGTGGTTCTAGAGGAGGTTCCTCTGGCCCTATATCTTCTAATGACCCTATTCTGAACACTCTTCTTCAAAATATGGGTAAGATGCAGATCTAGTTGGCAAGTCTCTCCCAAGCCTCTGCCCAACCTAACTTTCGACCCTTCTTTTGGCATAGCTTGTTGTCAGTCATAATTTTGAACACTCCCTTCCCTCAAGGAATGGAGATCCCTAAATGCAAAAAATATGGTGGAAAAGTGGACCCACAAATGCATGTGTCCTCCTTTAATGCCATGTGCACAGATTTCTTCCATCACGATGTGTTGATGGAAAAACTATTCCCTTGATCTCTCAAGCATACATCACTTGAATGGTACTATTCCTTGCCCGATAATTCCATTTTCTCATTTGACCAACTTGTAAACCAATTCTTATGACAATTCCAAGCTAACATCAGGCTGAAGATGACCTTTTCGGATCTTGTCCAATGAAAACAAGGTGATAATGAAAAAATTATCGATTCATAGCACAGTATTAGGCACTCTTCTCACAAATCTTGTATCTGCTGCTTGATTCTGATTTGCAGAAGGTATTCATAGGGAACTTGCAAAGGCCTTGGCAGGAAATTTTTTCCCTTATGACATACCCTTCTTTCACGCATTTGTGTGCAGCCCTACAAGAGTATCAATAGATGGTAGTTCAGTTTGGGGGATCCTCCTCATGCTTCCATTATGAAGGCAAGTCCATCATATCAATCTCTAGGAAAGGTAAGGCTATTGCGAATGTAGTAGCCACTGCAGATGATAATGACTTCAAACATAACTAAAAGTTCAAAAAGTTAGCAGAATCTTACTCTTCCATCTTGCAAAATTTAGTGAAGGATAAGATCGTAACCTTGCTAAACCCTAAACCTCTTAAGGAACCTTACCCTAGTCGGTATGATGCAAGTACCTATTGTCAGTACCATCAAGTTAATGAACATGATACCAAATGTTGTATGCACCTACATCATGAGATACAGGACCACATCGAGGATGGTACTATTCATCTTGATGGGAGCAAACAAAATATGAATAAATCGATGGCAAAAGCAAATAGTGAATTGTAGATATACATGGACCCGTTTCTGTCGCATTTCGCTAACATGATTTTCATTCCCACCGATTTGATCACTCAACCCGAGGCCTATTTTAACATGGTCATGGTTACCCCTACCGCACAACTTGCGACTGGTTCATTGAATGTGACATTCACTTCGCAGTACTTTCCCTTAAATAACAATCCCTCTCCCCTCTATATTCCCTCTCACCTCAATGGCAACATTGTGATAGGAGTCTTAGTAGACCCCGTGAGTGAAGTGAATGTTATTACAGAAGAGACGTTGTGGCTTAACTCATTACATAGAAAAGAGTATGAAGAAATAAAATCCACCATCCGTACACATGATGGTCTTTGTCTGAAGCCATATGGCTCGATAACTTTGTCTATCCTAGTTGGACCTAGGGCTGTTGACATAGTTTTCGATGTCATCCCAGAGTCGGATCTGTTTAGGATGAAGCTTATATAAGCATACCTTGGCTAGCTTCCATGAATGGAATCACCTCTATTATTCATAAATGTCTAAATTTCTCCCATGAAGGTGTCATGCATGTAGTGCATGACACTAGATACCAACCTTTGGTGTCCCACAGGGGATATTCATTAGACCATTTTTGGCCCACCCCGGTTGGTCTGCTTCCTCCAAGAACAAACCTAGTTTAAAAAAACTATGTGAAGTATAAGACTGGGGACAACGAACAACCAAAATTGGTTCTTCCTATAGTACAACAGCTAATTGCCTCCTCTTCTTGAAAAGGGAAGGAGAAGATTGCCTCCTCTCAGGCTGACTCATCTGCTCCCCTCGCTTGGGAGGAGTATTGGATGAACAAGCTTGGCTTCTACCCATTAAGCCTAATGATTCCTCCTTGGTGTAGACCCAAGATTAGGATATCGAACCTCCCTACTAAACCACCTAGACCTTGGTACTATTTGTATGGAAGAGGAAAAAGTCCCCGTGGAGAATCCTCTATGTCTCGACCTCCACGGCCTCCTACCACTCTTGCTCCCAAAGTAGTAAATAGGAAGAGGCCCACTATTGAGGAACTTGAGCCAACTCCCCTCATTGTTTCTCAACATGTTCCTCTTGCTCCTATTTAGGAGTTTGTTCCTCCGTCGAAAATGACTGTAGTGGACACTCCCATGGCCGAGTAGGAGCCTCCTGTTCCTTCACACCCTCCAGCCTTCGGTTCAAAGAGTCATAAAAACCACCTTTTGCGTGAGCGCAAGCACCGATGAAAGGCTCTCATGGCTGAGTAGACCACCGTACAGAGGAAGGAAGAGGAGATGACCATCCTTGTATCAGGGCCTCCTATAGCGTCCTCCTCTCTTCTCCCCTCTACTTTCATTTAGTCTAGCTTTGTATCGCTTATGACTTCCGCTATGAGTACAAATGTGCCTAACCCTAAAAAGGTGCAGGTGTTCATCGCTCCTTTGGTAGAGCCACCCTTGTTGATGTCCCTTTCAAATTTCCCGCCTTTCCTAAAACCCATAGATATGACAAACACTTTGATGGTATCTACTGTAGTTCTCTCCTCCTCCTCTTCCTCTACACCTCTTGCCTCATCTATAAGGAGTTCACATCCCTAGATGGAGCAGAAGGTGGAGAGTGGTCCTTCCAGCAATGGAGGATGTAAGAGGAGCCCACCTTCTCTGAAAGGTGGTCCTGCACTAACTTGTTTTTTCCTTGTGACAGAACCAATCCTGGCTTGCTCTGAGTTCATCACTGCTCTTGAATCACTCGGTGAACCTAGTGGTGAATCTTGAGCACAACCATCCTCATCCCCTAAGGTAAAACATGGCACTCATGTAAAGAGCATTTTTAACTCTCTAGATGAGGTTTTGGCCTTGTCAACGATCTTCGTGAAATTGTTGACCTTAGCTCCACAAGAGCTTAGTGGAGAGGAACTTGTAGGGCCCTCTTCCTTAGCCCTTATTGTGGGAGGATTAGATGCTCCTTGTTAGGAACTAGATGAAGAATAAAAACAGAAACATAAATCAAACATGTAACATGAACACAATCACAACACAGTGATTTACCCTAGAAAAACCCAAATTGGGGAAAAACTAGCAATGAAGATCTTCATATTAACCCTCAGCCCCAACTGGGCTAAGCCTGGAGGCTTCAACCAGCCACACATACAATGGAGTCACCAAGCCATTATATAGACTTCCATACATGCAAAACCATGGGCTCAAAACCACTTATGGTTAATCCACTAAATCTAACCCAAGAGCTAGCTTAACCCAACAATCCCCCCTTTAAACTTGGTCTTGGGGTAAACACCAAACCCCCCTTCCACAAGCACAAACCAGACCTTTCCTTTCAGGGATCGAGCAAGCCATACAAGGTCTTACAGCCATCAGCCTAAATACATGTATTAAATTTTACATACAACTCCATTACAATTTTGTTCTTTCTATAGCCAGCCTTGGCTGCAGGCACCTGCATACAATGACTTTAACCAGGCAACATGCCTAGAGCAGCAACCATGACCAATCATTCACAAACGAGAGAAATCCAATTTCATCTTGAAAGCCAAACAAGACCTCCATCACAACTAGAATGAGCACATTCACCACGTCGCTTCGTTAACATTCCAGTTGCACGCATGCTTGAACTTTTCCCATTCTCCAAGGCTCAATCTTCAGCTGATTCCTTCAGACTTCTTCAAGCTTGTCAGGCTAAGAAATTTTCACAAAAGAAATACCCAAAACCTTAAACACTGAGAAATCTTACATGCATCAACATGCAAGCACATGCAAGCCACATGCGAGTCCATGCAAGTACATGAAACACACATGCAAGTACATGCAACTCACAAACTTGCACATGCAAGCGAAAAGGAAAACCTTGCTCTGATACCACTTGTTAGGGTTAGAGATGGCAGATATCTAACAATTAAATGCAGATTTTAATTAATAAACAGAGAAACTAAAACACACACAGAATAAATCATAACACAAAATTTAACATGGTTCACCCAATCAGGACTACATCCACCAAACCGCAGCCATCCAATACTTTTATTAGCCAGTGCAAAACTTATTACAATCTTGCGAATAATCACGTTTTTCATCATACTGTAATACCCATCCGAACCCCTTTTTAACAAGCTTATAGTATAGCATGATCAGTCGCCACATACCAACACTCCTCCCCTTAACATTCCACCATTGCAAGCTCGTCTTCCTTCCCCCTACAATGATCTAGAGTGGGAAACATATGACCTCTTGGTTGATCACTATTAGGGGGAGGCCCCTTCTTTATCTTAGAAGTGTGTGTTGTGATGTGTTCCCCCGTGATTGTGCTATGTGTCCTAGATAACCCTTTTTTCCCTTTTTGGTGCTTGGATATAGGCATGGTTTGTGTGTCATAAACCTTCTTCTATCTGTTTCATCATTCTTCCATGCTTGTGATTTATTTTTAGAAAAATTGGGGATGATGCAAAGCATTGGGGGAATTTAGGCTTCCCTTCCATGTTGAACTAATTTTTATTTTATTTTTGTCTTCTTGTGCATTCTTCACATGGTTTGATATAGTAGGGGGTTGATGATAGTCCATTTTATATACTATTACTATACTTATATATATTTATGAGTAGTTTTGACCCCGAAATAGTAGGCTACCCCTGTGCCATTTGTTCGTGATGCTTTCTTTTTTGTGTTTCCTTTATCTTTCTCTCTTCTTTTCTTGAGTTGTCCCTCTCATGTGTGAAAACACAACTTCTATAACACTTTGATTTTTAGAAAATGCATTTGTGGCCAACAAATATTTTCTCGAGAATCTTCACAAACTTCTTTGCAGGAATCACATTCTCGACTTGAAACCCTAACAAAACGTGTTTCCTTCATCATGGGTTTATAAAGAAAGAACTTGAGAACCTTCCTCTAAGGTGGGAGAAAATTTTACCTTCCCCTTTCGTGAGGGAATCTTCTTCTTTTCAAATTCCTTAATGAAGTGAACATCTTTCAAAAGGATTCCTTGATGATGAATTGATTCGAGAAAGAGACATTTCTTTCATACTTTCAAACATGTCCCTTGAGTAGACCCCTTCTTCACGTTGGGTTCCCAAGGGACCCCTTTGAAAGTCTTCTAGCTTGTTGGCAGTCTACGAGGCTATCCACTTACTTGCTTGCATGGTCACTTTCTGACATGTTCTATCTTCTAGTAAACATGTTGCTTTACAGGTGCACTTGTGAAGCCGCTTTTTGACTCTGTGGAGTCCCCTTTCCTTGGGTTTCCTCCATGTGAGAGATCCATGGGGATACCTCCCTACAGTTCTATGGTTCTGTAGGGCACTTCTTCTGAGCATCCTCCATATGAGAGATCTTGGTGGTCGCTCCCTTGCAGGTCTGCGAGTCTATAAGGTGATTTCTTTGGGTTTCCTCCATGTGAGAGATCTTGGGGATACCTCCCTATAGTTCTGCAGGCCTATAGGGAACTTTCTTGGTTTGCCTTTATGTGAGAGATCTTGAAGGACACCTTCCTTGTAGGTCTACAGGTCTGTAGGTTGCTTTCCCAACTTCCTCCATGTGAGAGATCTTGGAGGATGCCTTCCCTATAGGTCTACGAGTCTATAGGGAATTTTCTTAGCTTCCTCCATGTGAGAGATCTTGAGAGACACTTCCTTGCAAGTCTACAGGTTTGTAAGGCACTTTTTTGGGTATCCTTCATGTGAGAGATATTGGAGGACACCTTCCTTGTCTTCTTGGGGCTTCCTTCATGTGAGAGATCTTGGGGGTCACCTCCTTATAGGTCTATGGGCCTATAAGATGCTTTCATTCTACAACTTCATAGTTCTGCAGGGCTATGAAGTCCTTTGTTTTTCTTGCAGTCTCAAGTTCTCCATATCACAATCTACTTCCTTGATGGTTCATGTATACATTTCTAACCTTACTACCTTTCTAATCTACTTTACCGAAGCACTCATCAGTATTCATGCTCACTAAAGTGGGAGAAAAATGTATAGGAGTGAATTTTCACCCCTTGCACAAATTCCCCTTTTACACTTCCTCACCTTAGAAAATCAAATCCAAAAGTGAAAATCCACATCAGCTCACTGCCTTTGTTCCGCTTGGCATCTGTTTTGTGCGTCAATAGGAGAATAACTATTGGGGATGCCAATGTAGTACACAAACGTCCACACGGCGTGCTTACATCCCTGATGGATTCCTGCATCTAAAGCTGGTAGAGGCGTTACACTTCCCATTGGGGGTGGTTTGTAACGCCACTCTTCGACCAACTGACCCAAATATGGCCATTTTTCTCATCCCACCTTAAAAAACACTCTTCCTTCATTTAATCCATCTTCTTTTGGCACTCTCTAAGCATTATAGCATTCACTTCTTATATTCTCATCCTTCAAGCAACTTTTTGGCACTCCATAGCAGTAGAAATAACATTCCATCAACTCCGTAGAGAAAGTGCGGAAGAACACCATTGCAATAGGGGCTTGATTCCTCTCTTTTTCTCCTCCATTAGTTAGTGAGCTCTTGGTGGAGGTGGTAAGTATTTTCACTCCTCTCCTCTACAATTTGGTTGAGTATCACATTACTGTTTTGTAGTGTTTATTGTGTTCTCTATTTTCTTTCATTCTTTATCGCATATTTCTCTATTGTTGCTATCTTGGTTGTCCTTGGAGGTGGAAACACCAAAATGGGGGTTTGACTAAGGTAGGCCCCTATACAACCCCCAACAAATTTTCTCCTTGTGTGTAGATGGACGTTCATTTGGAGCTATCTGACAAACAAGCTCTTTTGTGAGATCATTTTTGTCACCTTGGCTTTAATATCTCTACTTTGTCATATCCACTTGTACTTCTCTTACTTTATAGTTTTATTTTGTTCCCTTAGAAACCATTAGCTAGGTTGTCAGCCCATTTTCTAGTAGTTCCCATTCTAATTCTAGTCCTTTGGTTGTAGGAACGCCAGTGCACCTGAGAGATGCCAGTGCATCGTGTTGTCCTAGAACTACACTTTTGTCCTCAGGAAGAGAGCTACCTGAGGCACAGTTTCGAACCTGAAAACTGACTCGCCTATCCCCAAGACTAGTTTTGGGTATGTAAAGTGATTGAAGGACCTTATGTTGGAAAGAGACACTGCAAATTCTTTCAGGTGTTGTCATTGATGGCAACCCTTGTCGGTGACTAATCCGCACATCATCATTTTCTCCCACTGGCAAACAGTTTGCAAACAGTCAGAAGAACAAAGCATCTGACAGTTTGGTGATCATCAATTCATGTACAATTTTTTTGTTACTATTTTGAGTTGTGGATCTCATGGGAGGTTTATCAATATATTTCTTATGTTATCTAGAAATCTTAGTGCCTTGTACCAAGCTATGTGTAAGTTTGGAGATCCGGTTGATATCTTTTTGTTTATCAGTGTTTTGTGGTTGACTAAGTTGATATAATGTGTTGTGGATATTCAAGGAATGTTTATTCAAATATTTTTTTGTTTTATCATTATGTTTTGGGTCCAAGCTAAGTTGTGGATGCACATTGGATATTACTCAAGATTTGAACTGACAATTGCTAATATTTTTAAGTTTTATTAAAGTCAAGTTGTAGTGACTAAATCCTTTGTTGTAGATATATATAAGTAATCAGTTATATCATTTTGTGTGTGAAAAATATGTGTTGAAGGGTGTTTGTGATTATTAGAAGGTTGACTAAGTGATTATGCACAATTTCACTTGTGCATCAAGGTTTTTGTAGTGCGGGTTTGTGCAGAGTAGAGCAGAATTGTCGAATTAGTCAGAAGGATAGAAGATCGACTGTTGAACTTAACCAAAACTGTAATCAAGCATTTGTAGATTTTATTCCTTTATTTCATTCTCTTGGATCTAATCCAAATAATTGTAAGGAAGTGAGCCTTTCTATTGTGAGCAGTGAGCTCTAGGCAGTGTGCTTGAATGCAAGTGCATTCCCATTTTGTAATCTTTCTTTTTGGTATACTTAGATTATATTGTGGATTGACCATCCACCATGGTGTTTCTGCTAACAGGGTTTCCACGTAAAAATCCTGGTGTTATGGCATTGTGATTGTTTTCTTTCTATTCATGCATATTTCTTTTGTTGAAAGCTTAAGTGGGTTAAAGATCATAATAATAAATTTAATTTTTGCACAACATGGATTCACCCCCCTCTCAGTGTTGCTTGTTTCCAACAATTGATATCAGAGCTAGTTCCTTGAAAGAAGTCTAATATCTTGGGGAGATCTTGTAATTAGTTTTTCAATGGATACAAGTAGTCTTCAACAACAAATTGTGGTGGCCTTGGATGATCTTGACTAGTCAAATTATGAGAACCAGGAATTGCAAGAAAATATTGAGAGTGCAGAGAAATTCATTCAATCATTGAAAGACAAAATCAATGAATCAAGGGAGAAAATAAAGGAATTGTGTGATCAACTTAAGCAGAAAAAAAGAAGCATGGAAGATGAACAACTTAGTCATGCCTTGAAGGAGAAAACAACAGAATGTGAAAATTTTTCCAGAGAAAATGTTGCTCTGAAGCATGAGATGGAATTTATCATGATGAAGATGACCAAGGAGATTGAAGATAGAAAGAAGAATGAAGAAAATCTTGCACAATCCTTGAAAGAAAAATCTAAACAATGCAGTCGATTGGACAATGAACTGGAGAAATCTAAAAATAATGAGGAGGTGCTTGAAAAATAGCTTGATGATCTTGGAAGTGAATCTATTATTGCAAATGAGTACAAGGATAAATTCAAAGTAAGCTCGGAAAAAATTGATGAACTGATCAAAGGACAAAAGATTGATGGTGACAAGTGAGGTCTTGGATATGAAGAACGAGAAAGTTTTGAATCTAGACAAAAGAAATCTAGATAGGGGAGATTCAAGCAAGAAAATTAGATGAATGGAGCTAGAAGGAATCCGTTAAGACAACCAAATGCTCAAAGATTCAATGGATACTATTTTTCTTGCAACAAATTTAGTCATATGGCTTCTCAATGTAGGAGCAGGATGAACACAAGTGGACCATCATTCTCAGGTCAGTGCTTCAATTGCTATAAGTATGGTCATAAGTCAAGTCAATGCAAAGATCTGATGAATAATTTTCATAGAGATGTCAGATGCTATGCATGCAATATATTTGGGCATATTGCTAACCAATGCAAATCAAGACAAAATTAGTGGAATAATTGGCCTGGATAGAGAAATGTTGTGTGTTACAACTGCAATAAATTTTGCCACACTACTAGATTCTGTTGGAATAAGAGAGGTCCAGTAAAATAGAACATGCAATAGGATATTAAGGTAAAAGGTAAAGTCAATACTAATGTGATCAAAAGGAAAATGTCAAAGAAATGGGTGAAGAATAATCCCTCTATTGAAGGAAATACGCTAACACTAGAATCCACTTCTCGTAATTCCTCTAGAAATTAGTTTTAGGCCTTTGGCCTAGGAGGAGTTGTCAGGAAAATATTTTAACCCCCTGCCGGCAACTGATACTGGAATGTGGACAAGTACATTAAGTTGATTGATGATTTCTAGATGTTGTTCAACCAAGTGGCGGCAGTATTGTAAAGTTTTGAAGATCCACAGAGGAATCATCTATCTCAGTACATAACTAGATGAGTTAGGGTAAAATAATTTATTGCAACAAAAAGGGTTAGGTGTGCGGATGATAAAAGAAAATTTTCATCCTTCATTTGTCACTTTAAATTTTGGAGGAAAGTATTTTGGAGAGCCCTAGAGTGAACTTTTTTGAATTGTGGAGAGATTCAAGCTTGAAGAAGGTTTTGCGATCAAAATTTGATTTGACAAAAAGGTATTTATCAAAAATCCTGTGAATTTGTGAATTTGCAATCATGTCCACTCCTCTGGTAGTCTAAGTCAAGGAAAAACCTTGTCCAAAGTTCAAATGACATCCCTATAAGTTTTTTGAGACTAAGCCCTTAGGCATGTTTTCATTTGTACCGTACGGAGTATTGCATACTGAAGATATTAGGGCTTATATACATGCCAATATTGAAGAATTAGGAAGCTCTTAAATGATGAATCTGTATTCCAATCACATAATTAGAGAAAATATTACTGTAAAGCCATAATTTAAAACCCTAGAAGAGAATAAGCTCACGCAGTTTGCAAACTTTCCCATATTTGAGGAAAATGAATGGGTGTGATATATTTCAAGTCATGTTCATGCAGAGTTTATGTGGTTGGATGTTCCATTTAAAATTATGAAAGAGGCTATATGTGCAGTCACAGATCTAAATTCCACTAGTAGACTTCCAATGTTGAAATCCATGAAGAATGAGAAGGTTACTGATGCAACAGGTGCTTAATGGGATAGAAGGGAAATGACAATATAAGACATTGTTGAAGTGGATGTAAAATTTGCATCAATGGTCATTGGCTATAAGATATATCATTCAAGTTGGGATAATTTTGTATCTGGTACAACCATCTATGCAGCTTATGAGATGGTAAAAAAAAATACTGATTATGACTTATGCAAGTTGCTTAGAAGTCAGTTGATGGAGAATCTGAGTAAAATCAAGAAAGACAAGAAGAATACTTTCAAATATGGTAATTTTTTGCTATGTTTATTCTTCTATTTCATGAATGAGGTTCTGAGTGTTGGAAAAGTACATTGGAAAAATGATGAGCCTATAGTTGTTCAAATAAGGAACATGTTGTTTGGAATTGGTGATTAATAGATCAAGAATACTACCGTCTGGGGGTACTTCAAAAATTTCCAAAATATGATGCATTCCAGGGAAAGAATTCCCACTTCAATTGTGGAATAGTACAAAGATACTATCTGCTTCATGGTGGATATTGACCAATGTCATATGGAAGCTGTTGATCCCAAAACAATATGGATAATGCCCATGGGATATGAAGTAGAGGAAAACATTTTGAAGATGTATGCAAAACACTTGTTGAGCATGTCCCTGGATCTGATAAAAGAAAGGTTTGGAACCTATGCATAAAAGAGCATGCAATTCCATGATCAATTACAAAAGCCTAAGATAGTTAGAAGAGTAAGGAAAGAAGTAGAAGTCTTCACATAAAGCATGGGCTTACCTGTAGAAGCTTTGAGAGAAGCAAGAAGAAAGAGAGATGAGTTTGAAGCAACAAAAGAGTCAGCAAAAACCAAGTATACTAGTCTGGGAGTATCTTCTGCCCGCACTAGATCTACTAGGAGTTCACCAACCCTGTCCACTCCTGCAGCCAAGCCAACTCAAGACAAGGCTTTCGGTAAAAGGAAGAAGAATAAAAGTACAAGAATATATGAAGTTACTTTAGAAGATGAGGAGACTAAATCAGAGGAAGTTTTGAAAGAGCCCAAGGTTGAAGAAGAAAAGGTTCAAGTCAAGGAAATCAGAGTCGAGGCAAGAGACACTACCAAGGCAGTAAAGAAATCTCTGATGGAACAGCAAGAAGAGTTTGATCCTAAATTGGATGAAAGCTCAATCAATCTATCTACTTTATCCCCAATTCAAATGATGAAGGTCACTTCAATTGCTCAAGCTAAGGCCAATGAGAAGATTCTAAAGTCTCACATAGAGGATAGTGAATTGCTAAGCCTTGCATCTAGAGTCTTGCAAAAATTAATGCCTACTCATGTCAAGGATCTGTCCGGTTCCTCTTCCAGTGAGCTAAAGAAGCTCACAAATTCTATAAGTACTCACTTTGAATCTTTTGAAAAATCAGCCATGATTAAAGTTCAGATGGAGTTTAAGGAAAAGAGATTTGGTGGTTTAAAAGAACTAATTGCAAAAGATAAAACTTTGCTAGCCACTTGCATGAGAAATATTCAAGATACTTTATCCGAAGGTGGAAAAGTGTATAATTCATGTTTAGTTTTGTCAAAATTCACTAAAGCCAATGATAAAAAGGTGAAGGATATTTGAAAAACAGTTGGCTACCCTTTATGATGCTTTTGATCCATTAGCTGATAATATTGGTGAGCATGAAGGTCAGGTAATATCTTTGCTTGAAAAAATAAGGAGTTTGAAGCATGAAAATGAGAGGATTGTAGGGAGAGCATGAGAACTCAGAGGACTAATTAGTCCAAATATTGAAATAATGGAAAATGCATTAAAAGAGGCCAAAGATGCTATGGTAGCTCGTGACTCAGTAAATCTTGAAGCTGCAAAAAACTTTGTCTTATTTACTTTGTGGTCACATAACAATTCTGGAGAGTTTCAAAAAGGTTTGGGACACAAATTTAAGTGTTTTGAAGAATGATTTTGTTGATGTCTTCAAATTTGTGTAAGTCAAGTTATGCTTGTACAGTTTTAAAATTTTGTTTTTTGGGTCCCCAATTTTTTCATTGATGTTAAAGGGGGAGATTTATACAGTGAAAAATTCCAAGTCATCTTAGGGGGAGTTGTATTGTAGATTATTTTGAGTTTTGAAGTGGTAGTGTAGTTCATGGTGGTATTGATCTGACACTTAGTCATTTTTCACTAAGTGTTGCCATCAATGCCAAAGGGGAAGATTGTTGGAAAGAGACATTGCAAATGCTTTCAGGTGTTGTCATTGATGGAAACTCTAGTCAATGATTGATCTGCACATCATAATTTTCTCCCATCGGTAGATAGTTTGTAAACAGTCAGAAGAATAGAGCATCTGATAGTTTGGTGATCATTGATTCACGTGTATATTTTTTGTTACTATTTTGAGTTGTGTATCTCATGGGAGGTTTATCAGTATATTTCTTATGTTATTTGGAAATCTTAGTGCCTCATACCAAGCTATGTGTAAGTTTGGAGATTTGGTTGATATCTTTCTATTTATCAATGTTTTGTGGCCGACTAAGTTGATATAATGTGTTGTGGATATTCAAGGAATGTTTATTCAAATATTTTTTTGTTTGATTATGTTTTGGGTCCAAGCTAAGTTGTGGATGATCATTGTGGATACACATTGGATATTACTCAAGATTTGAGCCGACAGTTGCTAATATTTTTAAGTTTGAAGCCGACTTATAACGACTAAATCCTTTGTTGCAGATATATATAAGTGATTAGTTATATCATTTTGTGTGTGAAAAATATGTGTTGAAGGGTGTTTGTGATTATCATAAGGTCGATTAAGCGATTATGCATAGTTTCACTTGTACATCAAGGTTTTTGTAGTGCGAGTTTGTGTAGAGCATAGCAAAATTTCGGAATCAATTAGAAGGACAAAAGATCGACTATTGAGCTTAATCGAAACTGTAATCAAGCATTTGTAGATTCTATTCCTTTAGTTCATTCTCTTAGATCTAATCCAAATCATTATAAGGTAGTGAGCCTTTCTATTTTGAGTAGTGACCTCTAGGCAATGTGCCTGAATGCAAGTGCATTCCCATTTTGTAATCTTTCTTTTGGGTATAATCATATTATATTGTGGATTGGCCATCCACTATTTTTTTCCCCTAACAGGGTTTCCATGTAAAAATCTTGGTGTTATGGTATTGTGATTGTTTGATTTCTATTCATGCATATTTCTTTTGTTGAAAGCTTAAGTGAGTTAAAGATTAGAATAATAAATTTAATTTTTGCACAACACTGATTCACCCCACTCTCAGTGTTGCTTGTTTCCAACACCTTATAGTCCTCATCATTCTCATCCCTCATTTCAAAACATCCCTTTAGAGTGAGGTAATTTAGGGCAGCCTTCTGCTCTTGGATCTCCATGACCTGGGGCCTTGAACATGGTTGGTCCCCCTCTCTTATAGGGGAACTCATGCAGATTATTGTCTTCTTGATCTTGAAATATGTATCTTTGATTTCCAAATGTTCTCCTTTGTTTTCCATCTAATTCGAGTAGTGTCATTAGGGCACTCATGCAAATTCTTGTTATCTTGATCTTGATCATCATTTGTTTCATAGGAGGTTCTTCATTTCAACACCATATTAGTCATCTTTCAACAATAGTCTATGACTTTTTTGTGATTCAAAGATGTTCTAAATGTTCCTTTTTTTTGGGACATTGTTTAGTTGGAGGCTTCTCAGTCCTTCACACCTTGATTTGGAGGCTTCTTTAGTCCTTCATTTTCCTTTCTTTTGGAGAGGAGTTTTCTCCCACTGTGGTTTTCTTCTTTTTCTCTAGTTTTGAGAGATCTTTGTTTGTACATGGGTACCTCACCAAGCCTTTTGTTGGGACCCATTATGCATACTTCTTTTTAGGGTTTTCCATAAAACTACGAGCTACAAGATTAAACAACAAAAAAAGACACCTTCCACACAAGAGATCTGCAAACAATATGTGCAATATTCCTTAACAAGAAAAAAGCTATAGAATGTAAGAGACTATAAAAAGATATGAAAGCTGGAGAGTTAATTACGAGGGTTGAGTGCTATATAGGAGAAAAACCCTAAAAGCATAAAAGAACTTCTAAGTTTAGCATAAGTGCATGATAATAAATTATACTAATAATCAATTAAAGATTAATTAATTATTAGCTAATGCAAGATTAATCTAACATGTTATTGTCAAGTCGATACCTTGTCATTCATAACTTCAACACCAAGAGCCAAAACATTATGAAATTTTGGATTTAGAGTCTTCTAACAACCATCAAAATTATCCCAAAACCATAGAGAAAGAACTTATACAGTTCCAATGCAAACCAAAAATGAAATGCCATGTATACCAAGTTACCTGTATTGACACTTAGTCAATTTTCATATCAACCACCTTTACCAAATCAAACCTTCTTGCAAAGTTTCCTTTCATAATCATTCTCAACCATGCTTGATCCATCCAAACTGATTTTCACAATGGTTTTCATACCAGAATACAATGTTGACATCAATGACAACACTGCAATGCATAGTTGTACAACTTGTACTCATCCCACATGCTCATGTTTCCAACAAATTCATCAATGACAAACTCCTTATTCTTCCAACATCCTTAGGTTTTGACATGAATTGTGATATCAAGCTCACTACATATGTGATATTTGGTTAGGTAGTAGTCAAGTAGATCAAGCTAACAATCAACTATCCATATAAAGTGGGGTTCACTAGATTTGGCTCATCTAAATTTGACTTCACTCCAACTTTAATACGTTTTGCAATCAGTTTGCAACCCTTCATATAAAATACCTTTAATTTTTTTAAGGCATGAATATTCCATCTTCATTTTTCCACACTTATATACCTGTTGGTGTAATTAATATTTAATTACACTTTGCATAAGTTTACTTAAGTAATTATTTAATTCCTAGGTTAATTAGTTGTCATCCTTGTCTTGTTGAGCTATCTTGTTACTCAAGATAAGATTAGGGTTATGCATCTTTGCTTTTATAAAGCAAATCATTATCTTGTAATTATTGAATTCTCGAATAATAATTATTTGCACATCTTCTTGCAAATCTCTGCTTTTTCATTTTTCTCTTCTGTGGAAGGATATTCTGGTTTGCAAATTTGATCTTGGTTTCTAACATGGTATCAGAGCCTTGATTTGCAGCCCCTTCTTAGATTTCTGGAGAGATTCATTGTAGAGTTCGTTCGGGATTCCTCGAGGGTTTCATACCTTGAGTTTGTCTCTCTATTTGGGTGCTCTTGCATTGATATTTTTGGCACACGTTGGAGGAAATTTGAGCTCATTTTCAAGTCCAGGGCTATCGAAAAAGTCAAGATTGACTTTTGTTTCTCGTGAATCCAACATTTTATGCCAGAGTTATGAGGGTTTGAAGATTTGTCAGATCTGGGAGTTGCGAAGCTTCTGGTATGTTTTCAGGCAAATCGGACCTCACCATCAGATCCAGAGTGTCTGAGCAATGAAAAATGACATATTACACGCCCTATTTCGGCGTCGGGAGCTTTTGAGGCAATTTTTTTTGTTTCAAAGGCCGTACGGTCTGTGTACGGCCCCTGTGCATGCATTTCAGAAAAAAAAAATTTCAAGTTTTTTAATATTTTTCCTGCATAAAAAAATTATAAAATTTCATTAGTTTTTTGTTTTTGAAAATCAAAATAAAAAACAAAATATAAAAAACATCAAAATCAAAAAAATCATGCAATTTTTTTTTTAAAGGAAAAAAGGCTTTAAAGCCTGCGCTGCGCAGGGTTTGCACTACACAGGCCTGGTCATTTCAGATGCGGGCCCGTCCTTCATATGACAACCTTTAATGGCTGCCACCGACGGCAGCATTTAGATCGCGACATTCCCATCCCACTGGTGACTGGTAGCTTCTTCCAGCGCCCCAAGCTCGGCAGCCACCCACACCACCGGTGGCATAGTTTTTCCGGGCGCCATCTTAGATCTCTGACAGTTTTTTGGAAACATTCGGCGGTAGCAGTATGCCAGGGAATATTCCCTATCAGAAGAATATTCTGAGCAAATCTGCAGAATACCGGCAGCCGAACAATTTTTTTGGCAAGGGAAATTTTTTGCCCCGACGGCCTCCAGGCCATCAAATTTAACATAGTGAAGTGTTGATGTCAGCATGACATCATCAGCCGTACGACCTCTTTGCCCCTCCTAGCCCTGATTTTCCCTAAAGTAGCTATTTTTTTCTTTTGGTCATAACTTGGGCATACAGTATCAAAATCGGGCAAACGAGATATCGCCAGAAAGCTGGTTCTAAGCACTTTTCAGTGGTGTAGTTTATTTTACAATATTTTTCTATTTACCTACATTTATTTTTGTTTGAAGCTAGATGTTTATTTTGGGCTTCTGAGCTCATAAATTTTTGCCACGATCTCCAATTTTCATCTTCTTTGAGGCGTTGGAAAGGTATTTAGGAGATCTATCTTGCTATCCATGCACTTTTTTTTGTATCTATCCCAAGTTTATCATTTTTCCAGATTTGTCCCGATGGGTGTTTTGGAGATTACTTGGATGTTTTGGAAGTTGGAAAGGTGAAACTTGAATATTTGTACTTCATTTTAGTACCACTTCATGTTATTTTGTGTTTATGCATGCGTTAGCATTCTCTCCTTTTATAATCTTTGGGTTATTGTAATAAACAAACTGAGATAAAGTTCCATCAGGGGGGTTTCTTGCATAATAAATCTGATTAGAGTGTGCATGCACTTTGATCTCCATATCCATTCTTGTTTTGATGGCAACTCGTATGGGTTATCTAGTTTCCTAGTTTCTTTTGGCCACATTTTTGCTATTGTTTGACACATATTAGATTCACATCGGTTCACACTTAGATTCAGAGCCTATGGTTAATGATCCGCATTGGATCCATCTCAGTTTGAGGGCCATGTTTTTATGGTTAATGTTCTAGAGTCTTCATGGTACTCCTTCCCATGGTAGAGTTTTAGTCATAGTTTTGCATCGGCATCGAGATACACAGTTTCCAGATTTTGTCATTATCGCATCTACTGTTGCTTCACAGATTCCAGGGTTGTTCCAGTTTGTGAGTTTTCTAGTGTTCTATGGCATCGGGTCTGCTGTTGCTTTATCATGAATCCTTGAGTTAATCAGTGACTCTCATCTAGTTTCAGTAGTAAACATAAGTATCTTTCCTTGCTTGCTAGTTTCAGGTTCCAATGTTACTCCACAGTGTTCTTCTAGTGCTTCTTTTCAGCAGTCATCTCATTGTAGGGGGGTTTTGTCCCACTGGGTTTTCCTTCTCTACCTCATCATTGCATTTGTAAATGAGTACCTGATCAAGCCTTGTTGCCAGGACTCATATTTGCATAATAATCTACTTGTCCCTAAGTTGCACTTATGGGGGGGTGTTGGTGTATTTAATATTTAATTACACTTTGCATAAGTTTACTTAGGTAACTATTTAATTCCTAGGTTAATTAGTTGTCATCCTTATCTTGTTGAGCTATCTTGTTGCTCAAGATAAGATTAGGGTTATGCATCTTTTCTTTTATAAAACAAATCATTATCTTGTAATTATTGAATTCTCGAATAATAATTATTTGCACATCTTGCAAATCTCTGCTTTTTCATTTTTCTCTTCTATGGAAGGATATTTTGGTTTGAAAATTTGATCTTGGTTTCTAACAATACCAAGAAAAAAGTGCATCTATCCCAAAATTGGCATTCAAATTTTGTAATCATAGCTACTCTAAATTTAGCAAGATAAGAATATGACCACCTAAATTATTGATATAAGGTTGAGATCTAATTGATTCTTTACAAAAAAATTCTAATGCATGGGTACGAGTAAATTTTGGAATACCATGCTCTTGGTGCTTGCTTAAGATCATAAAAAAATTAAACGTGGTGTTTTTAGATAGTGTCTCAAAAAAATTAGGTTGTGTCAGATAAACCTCTTTATCAATATAACCATTCAAAAAACACTCTTGGCATCCATTTGATAAAATTTCCAACCATTCTAAGCTACCAAAGTCAATACTAGTCTAACGATATCCATTTGTGCTACATAAGAAAATATTTTAGCATAATCATATATTTTTGCTAAGTGTACCTTTTGGATAACAATCCAACCTTATACTTATCAATGCTTCCATTAGATTTGTATTTAGTTTTATACAACCACCTTCTACCAACTTCCTTACCAAGAGATAATTAAACCAAATCCCATATTTTTTCTTTTCAATTATTTTTGTGAGTGTCCAATCTTCAATCAACTAACAAGGATCATCAAACAAGTGTTAAACATGTTAGAAACCAAATCAAATACTCCCTATGCAATTCTTTAACCAAATCAAAGAGAAAACATGAAAATAAGCATAAACTAATTAAAGAAAACATGAAATCCAATTGAAATTGTCAAACCTTCATCCCATAGGGGGAGTAGTGCTCCTTTGATGTGGAAAGAAGCCCTTTCTCAATCCCAGTGATAAACTTTAAAGATTGAAGACGATTCCAAGTGTGGAATTGATGCCAAATGATGAAGTTATGCTTGAAAATTATGGAAATGGTGATAGATATGAAGTGAAATGCCTATAATAAGAATGCATGAATTTGTGGATCCATATTGTGAAAAAGATTCTTCTATTTATAAAAGCCAAGGGTTGAAGAATGGGAGGATTTGATGAATGTGGGGTAAAATGGGAGCAAATGAGAATGTGTCAAATGTCACAATTCTATTGGAGGAAGGTGGAGCACATTTTGGGAAATGTGTGAGTGGAGGAAAATGGAAGAGAAGTAAATGAGAATGGTTGAAGATTTGAAAGGTTGGAAGAAGAATTGAATGAATATGGTTGAGATTTGAGAGGATGTAAGAGAAATTATTGTGGATGTGAAAGGTTTTTGAAAACCTTTGGAGGGAAATTGAATGAGAGGTTGTTGAGAGGAATATTCCTTGGAATATGCCTTTGTGAGGATAAATAGAGGAATTAGTTAATTAAAATAATTTATTTTCATGTGCAAGTGGGTTAGTTAATCAGGGGTTGGGTTTGACCAAGGTTGATTCAAAAGATAGAGAATGGGTAATTAGGATTAGGGGTTAATTAAACTAGAATTAATTAACTTGGGGGAATTTAGGGGATTTGACATTTGATTTAAATAATTTGATTTATTAAATCATATGAGAGGAATTTAGGGTTTTGATTAAATAAATTGATTCATTTAATCAAGCATGATGGATGTTAGTGAATTAATCCAAAAAATTACTTTATTTGATTAATAAAGGAATTTTGATTTTTAATTGATTAGATTTAGATGCATAATGTTAGTCAGGATTATTTGTGTCTACATTTTTCCCTTCTTTGAAGCAATGTACTAGTTGCATTGGTTCAAAGACTGATGTTGCCAAGATCGAATTTCATTTTTTTTTAGATGCCCCATTGCTGCCCCAACAGAAGAAATTACACTTCCCCCTCGAGAGATCAGGGAAAAAGTTCAATTTTAGGGTTGATCTCATGACAAAGAGGTTCAAGATGGATGTATGGATGGTTTGAATAACAAATCTATATGATAATGATGATGTAATTGAGATGAATTAAGATGAGAATAACAAATTTATATTATCCTAAATGTCTTAAATGATGATGTAATGCATGTGAGATGAATGGTGTGTCCTATTATGATGATATGTATGAGTATGAAAGATGGGTATGATGATGTTTTATGAATGCAAGATGGATGCATGTCATGATAGCATGTTAGTGTGAAAGAGGATAAAATAATGAGAGGGATCAACCCTTGATTATGAGAAGATGCAAAAGTCCAACAAGTCTATGAATCATCGAGAATTTATTAGATATGATGATGATGATGACGATGATGCTTATTAGGGATTGGGGACATAAAGAGCTTACTTTCCTTATTTTTGATAACACACATAGATACGATGCATCAAGGTGTAGAAAACCAAGATGTCGTTGTACCTAGTGAGATGAAATTTGACTTGACAATCAAATAGGAGTATCCTTGTTCACACTTGGCATACAAAAATTTATTAGGATGTACTTTAGACATTTCAAACATCTTAGACCAAAACACAGAAAGGTAAAACCTCCAAATGTAATAGTCAACAAGATATCCAAAACATCCTCCCTACAAACCAAACAAAGTTAGCATGACCAAGGTTATATTACAAGAATATCCAACAAGCACAATAGACAAAAAGATAATGATCAATGCCCCATTCCCTTCTCTCTAAATCATATTGATTCAACATCATCGAGAGGTCATTGGAATGAGTGCAATAAGATTATTCAAAAGAAAAGATCAAGTAAATAAACAAGCTAATGTTCTTCATACCTCTAGACAAGACTAAACTACAATGATGTCTAATGTTGATGTCCATTGTAGGAAGGATGCATCCTAGGAAATAATGTTATCAGATGATTATGACACTAACATGATGATTAGGCTATTTATACCAAGAGTTAACCAATTTGTTTACCTACTAACCTAGACTTGAGACCTTGATGTTTGAGTTTTAACTTTCAATTTTTTATACTTGTTTCTGATTGTTTTGCCAAAGGTTGAAGGAAACGATTGATTTATTGTGAGTGGATGTTTATTACAGATGAATGTGAAACAGGATGGATGATTTTTGAAATGTTTTGAGGTTATTTTTGGCATTTTTTGAGATGTTTTACAAATGTTTTTATTTTCCAATTTTCCAATGTTTTTGGTGTTTTTCGAGTTTTTGACCAAGAACCTAACCTAAGGACCTTGTTGGATGTTGTGGTTGTGTTGCTGATATGTGGTTGTAATTCATGTCAACACTATTAGAATTATTGCATTATAAGTTGTATATGTCAAGGATATTGAGAAAATTGTAATAAGAAGTGCTACAGGTTGTTAATGGTGAAGTGAAGTTCTTTCTATCAGTGTGTTCAGTACGTTGTTGTTCTGAGGTTGTGGACCAAAGGGTTTCTTGTTGAGTATTTCTCGTTTATCCATGTTGAGTTTTAGATATCCGCATGAAGAGTTGATCAAGTTATGGTGATTTTCATTCTAATAGTTTTTCTATCACTTTAGTTAGTGTTCTTGATTGAAGATTTTGTGATTTCAGTAAGTTCAATTGTTGGAGATGCTTATTTGGTGTTTCATGATGCTTGTGGATGTTTCTAGTTCATTATCTATCTTTGTGGCATGTCTGCATTGATCGTTGTTCTTGTGATCTGAGATTTTCTCTTGTGTGTTCATGTTTTTCATGTTCTTGGCTGACAAGGTGTTGAAGCGTGTTGTGGATCTTTGAGGAGAAATTAATTGAAGTGTTTTTTGTGTTGGATATTTTTTTTTCGGTCTTCACTATGTTATGGCCAAACTTGGTTGATTTGTATGAATAATATGTTTTTTTGGGCTGACTATTTGTAATTATTTTATTATCTTTTTTGTGGCCGACTTATAGCGATGTAATTTCTTGTTGCAGATATATAAGAGTGATTTTTTGAAGTGTGGAAGAGGTGCGAATGCAAATTTATGAGTCTTGTGTGAATAAATTTTAGATCATTCAAAGGTAGAGCAGAGAGTGAAGAAGATTGAAGAAGAGTGAAGAAGTGTTCATGTGCTTAACCAAAACTATAACCATGCATTAGCAAATGCTATTTTCTCAGTTCAAATCTAGATGGTTTTAATCTAAATCTTTCTATAAGACAGTGTGTCTTCCTTGGGTAGTAAGCCTTATTTTATTTGAACAATTAGCTCTAGGCAGTGTGCCTAAATTCATGTGCATTCCCCATTCATATTTCCTTATACTTTTAATAGGGTATAATCTTTTGGATTGACCTCCACTGGGGTTTTTCCCCTAACAGGGTTGCCACATAAAAGTCTTGGTGTTATGTGTGATTCTGATGTGTTTTTCATTTATGATTTCATGATTAATGATTAGATCTAAAATTAAGGTTAATAAGTTGAATAAGTTTGAGATTCGGTGACAACTAATTCATCCCCCCCTCTCAGTTGTCTGCCCTTGAGTTGCCAACAATTGGTATCAGAGCTTGTGGTTCCTTGGAAGAAGTTTAACAACTTGGGGTGATCTGGGATGGTGATGTATAAGATGGATATTCCTAGATTTGATGGAACAAATTATTCTTTGTGGAAAGCTCGAATGGAGTGCCATCTGAGATGCATTGGTGAACCCTACTAGGGCATTACATGTAATAGGTATGTTATACCTCCTAATAGTACTTATGCTGAATATAATATCAGGGCTAAGGAGGCGTTGTTGAGTGCTTTGACTAATACTGAGATGACAAATGTGATGGATCTAAAGACTACTTATGAGATCTAGAAGAAGTTGGAGACCTTGTATGAAGGTGATGCAAATGTGAAGATTACTAAGCTACAAAATTTGAAAGGAAAATATGAAAATTTGAAAATGGGTGATGATGAAAATGTTACCACTTTCATGCAAAGAGTAAATGAACTTGTGTGTGGTATCAGATGTGTTGGTGGAAAAATAGATGAATCAAAGATTGTTGCTAAAGTGCTTAGATCTTTGCCTGATTCTTACAAATTCAAGGCTATTTCTATTGAAGAACTCCAAACCGTGACAAATGTTATCAGAGATATGTTGATTGGTAAGCTTATTGCTTTTGAGTTGAGTGAATTTGGTGATTCCCTTCCTAAGGTTGAATCTGCATTTAAGGCTACTAATTTTGGAAGAGATAGATAAATATATGATCTGGGTGAAAGTTCATCAAGAAAGACATTCAAGTATGAGGATGAAATGAAACAACTCGATGAAGAAGAAAGAGAGCTTGAAGAATTTGAAGCATTGATTGTGAAAAGAGAAGCCAGAGGACAAGGTAAGTATAAGGGAAATTTTCCTATTAAATGTTTCTCTTGCAATAAGATAGGTCATTTTGCATCAAGGTGTCCTAAGAGAGTTTCCAAGCCAAGATTTAACAAGCCTAAATTCCAAAAGAAGTGTTACTATGTTGCTGATGAAGGTGTGACAAATGATGAATTTGACAGAGGAAATGCAAGTGAAGATTAATTTGTGTTTATTGCTATCAAGGAAACTAATCTCGTGTCTACTAAATTTGCTAGTTGTACAAATGTGGAGAAAGCCCTAGCTACTCAAGTTGAAGAGAAAGATGAATGGGTAATTGAAGTATTTGTTCTCATCATATGACAAGAGATAAAAGTAAGTTTGTGAATTTGGAGAAGTATGATGGTGGTGTTGTGAGATTTGGTGATAACACAGCTAGTGTGATCCATGGAAGAGGATGCATTTCTCTTGATGGTAAGCATAATACTAATGATGTCTTATATGTTGAAGGTTTGAAGCATAATCTTTTAAGTGTTGGTCAAATGATTGATAAGGGATACACTATTTAGTTCATGGATGGTAAGTGCAAAATATTGGGAAACTCTAGAAATGTGATTGCATCAGGTACACAAACAAAAGGTAATATCTTTCATTTGAATGTTGCTAGTAAAATTTGTTTGATTGCTCAAGTTGATGAGAGTTGGTTATGGCATAAGAGAATGTGTCATGTTAATTTTGATAACATTGTTAAGATAAGTGTTGCAAGGTGTGACCCTTGGTCTTCCTTGTAGCACTAACGCTTAGGTTTTGTGACATGGTCTAACTGCCTCCTGTGGTTCTTAACCAAAGCTTGTATCAGGCATTGACAGGTCGATCTTTTGGTGCAATGGCAAGTCCAACAATTAGTATCAAAGCAAGTCACAAATTCAAACCCCACGCTTGTGTTGGGGGGGATTGTTGCAAGATGTGACCCTTTGTATTCCTTGCAACACTAATTCTTGGGTTTGTGACATGGTCTAACCACCTCTTGTGGTTCTTAACTGAAGCTTGTATCAGGCATTGACAGGTTGATCTTTTGGTGCAACAAGAAGTCCAACAATAAGTTCCACTAAAGTTGTGAGAGATATTCCTAAGCTAATGAAACCTACTAATTCCATATGCAAAGAATGTCAGTTAGGAAAGAAAACAAGAATTTCATTTTTCTTATTGATGATTATTCAAGGATGATGTGGGCTACTTTCTTAAGGGAGAAACATAAAGCTTTGGAAAAGTTCAAGATCTTTAAGGCTATGGTTGAGACAAGGACTAGTTTGAAGATTAAGTGTCTAAGATTATATAGAGGTGGAGAATTAACTTCCAATGAGCTTAATTCTTTTTTTGAAGAGCATGGAATAAAGAGACAGTTATTTACACTGCAGACCCCTCAACAAAATGGAGTTGTGAAAAGGAAGAACATAACAGTTCTAGATGCGGCTAGAACCATGATGTTGGAAGGAAATGTGCCTCATATCTATTGGAGAGAAGCTGTGAGTACTAGTTTGTACACACTTAATTGGGTACAAATCAAAGGTGATATTGGTAAGACTCCTTTTGAACTATGGTCTGGTCAAAATCCTACTGTTAGATATTTCAAAATCTTTGGAAGCAAGTGTTATGTCAAAAGAGATAAAGATATAGGAAAGTTTGATGCTAGGAGTGACGAAGGAATCTTTCTAGGTTACACTACTAAAAGTAAGGCCTACCAGTGTTACAAAAAAAGATTGAAGAAAATGGTTGTAAGTACAAATGTTAAGGTTGATGAAGACATAGTTGCACTATCCAGAACCTGTGGATATGATTCTAATGATCAAAATGATAGTAAAAGAAAAGGAAAGCAAGGTCAGACTACAATTCAAGTTCAAATCATTCCAGTGAATCAAGAAAATAAAGGAGAAACTCATGGAAGAACATAAGAGAGATTAGAAGAGCCTGAAGTTGAAGAACATTCTAAGAAGACTCTAAGGTATGTGAGATTGAATCATTTAGAGAATCAAATCATAGGTGATAAGAAAAAAGGTTTCCATACTAGGAGAAAAATTGCAGAAGAGTAATGTTTGATTTCAAAAACTAAGCCTAACAATGTGAATGAAGCATGCAAAGATGAGCATTGGGTTGAAGAAATGAAAGAGGAACTATAGAAAATTGAGAAGAATGATACATGGATTCTTGTCCCCAGACCTAAGGGTAAGAATGTAATTGGAACTAAATGGGTCTTTAGAAACAAACAAAATGAGCAAGGTGAAGTTGTTAGAAACAAAGAAAGACTAGTTTGTAAGGGATATTCTCAAATGGAAGTATTAATTTTGAAGAAACCTTTGCCTCTATTGCTAGAATTGAAGTTGTGATATTGTTTCTTGCTTATGTTGCTTATAAAGACTACAAGGTTTATCAAATGGATGTCAATTCTTATTTTCTAAATGGAAAATTGGAAGAAGAGGTATATGTTGAGCAACCTGATGGATTCTAGTTGACTGATCAGGAAGATATGGTGTGTCGATTGAAGAAAGCATTGTATGGTATTAAGCAAGCCCCTAGAGCATGGCATGCCAGATTGGATAAGTACTTGGTGAAACTTGGATTTAACAAAGGTACTGCTCATAGTAATCTATATTTCAAGAATGATGATAAAGATTTGATTGTGGAAGTTTTTGTTGATGATATCATATTTGGAGGAGAGATAGCTTGTGCATGAAGTTTGCTAATGAGATGCATAATGAATTTGAGATGACAATGATTGGAGAGATGAAATTATTTTTGGGATTGAAAATTACTCAGTTAGATAAAGGGATTTTCATATCTCATTCCAAGTATGTGAAGGAATTGTTGAAGAAATTCGGTATGGAAGACTCAAAGCCTGTTGGTACACCCATGGTGACCAGATGCAATTTGACAACTGATGATGATTCTCCAAAGGAAAATCATACAAGATATAGATCAATGATTGGTGGATTGCTTTATTTGACTCAAACTAGGCCTAATATCATGAATGTTGTATGTATTGTTGCTAGATTTCAAGCTGATCCTAAAGAATCTCATGTGACTGCTATGAAGAGAATTTTCAAATACTTGAAAAGGATAGTTGATTTTGGTCTATGGTATCCTAAAGATGATGATCTTACTTTGAGTGCCTTTACTACTATTGATTGGGTAGGAGATGTGAATGACAGGAAAAGTACTAGTGGTGGAGCATTTTTCTTGGGAAAGAAGCTAATTTCATGGTTGAGTAAGAAGCAGAATGCTATTTCTTTATCTACTATAGAGGCAAAATACATTGTTGTTGCTAATAATTGTACTCAAGTACTGTGGATGAAACAGATGTTGAAGGATATCAAAGTTGTGTATGATGATCCTATTATTATATTCTATGATAACTCAAGTGTTATTAAAATTTCTAAGAATCCGGTGCTACATTCAAAGACCAAGCATACATCTATCAAATTTCACTTTTTGAGAGAGAAGGTAAGTGAAAAGGAAGTCAGATTGGAGTATATAGCTACTAAGGAGCAGATTGTAGATATCTTTACAAAGTTGTTTCCTAAGGATACTTTGGAGTATCTTAGAGGGAATTTAGGGGTGATTAACCCTCCTAATCAGAACTAACGATGCATTGCTTTGCATCAATCCACGCATTTCATGATCATATTTTGATCTAGATTGATGTTGTGGTGGCTGCTACTTAGGGGGAGTAGTCAAATGTTTAGATGTTCAAAAGTTTAGATATGTGGTTCATAGCTTGTATTGAAGAGATATTTGTCATTGATGTCAAATGGGGAGAAGAGTAATGTGAAAAAAAAATGCCTAATTATTTCGGGAGAAGATCATGTGAGGAAAGAAAAGTCAGAACTTTGTTGATGGTATTTTTCACATCATGTGTTGCCATCAATGCCAAAGAGGGAGATTGTTGGATGTTGTGGCTGTGTTGTTGATATGTGGTTGTCATTGATGTCAACACTATTAGCATTGTTGCATTAGATGTTGTATATGTTGAGGATATTGAGAAAATTATAATAAGTGCTACAAGTTGTCAGTGGTGAAGTGAATTTCTTTCTATCGATGTGTTCAGTATGTTTTTGTTCTAAGGTTGTGGACTAAAGGGTTTCTTGTTGAGTATGTTTAGTTTATCCACATCAAATTTCAAAGATTTGCATGAAGAGTTGATCGAGTTATGGTGATTTTCATTTTGACAATTTTTTTGTCGCTTCAATTAGTGTTCCTGATTGAAGATTATGTGATTTCAGTAAGTTCATTTGTTTTGGATGCTTATCTAGTGTTTCATGATGCTTGTGAATGTTTCTAGTTCATTCTCTATCTTTGTGGCATGTCTGCATTGATCGTTGTACTTGTGATTTGAGATTTTCTCTTGTGTGTTCATGTTTTTCATGTTCTTAGCCAACAAGGTGTTGAAGCATGTTGTGGATCTTCAAGGAGAAATTAATTCAAGTTTTTTTCATGTTGAAGATGTTTTTTTTCGGTCTTCACTATGTTATGGCTGACCTTGGTTGATTCGCATGAATAATCTTTATTTTTTATGGGCTAACTATTTATACTTATTTTATTATCTTTTTGTGGCAGACTTATAGCAATGTAATTTCTTGTTGTAGATATATAAGATTGATTGTTTGAAGTATGGAAGAGGTGCGAATGCGAAGTGTATGAGTCTTGTGTGTGAATAAAGTTTAGATCATTCAAAGGAAGAGAAGAGAGTGAAGAAGAGTGAAGAAGTGTTCATGTGATTAATCGGAACTGTAACTAGGCATTAGCAAATGCTATTTTCTCAATTCAAATTTGGATGGTTTTAATCCAAATCTTCCTATAAGACAGTGTGTCTTCCTTGGGCAGTAAGCCTTGTTGTATTTGAGCAGTGAGCTCTAGGAAGTGTGCTTGAATGCATGTGCATTCCCCATTCATATTTCCTTATACTTTTAATAGGGTATAATCTTTTAGATTGACCTCCACCATGGTTTTTCCCCTAATAGGGTTTCCACGTAAAAATATTGGTGTTATGTGTGCCTCTGATGTGTTGTTCATTTATGCTTTCATGATTAATGATCATATCTAAAATTAAGGTTAATAAGTTGAATAAGTTTGAGATTCGATGACAAATGATTCACCCCACCCTCTCAGTTGTCTGCCCTTGAGTTTCCAGTAGACCTATCCTAGGGACCTCAGGGGCTGATCACAGATGAGCCTTGCCTGCATTATACATGTAAAGACCACATAGTTTGGTTAACACAAACTCATTTATTGATGAGATATGAACATTGGACTATCAGTTTCTTATGACGAAGTCCTGAAGGACCTAACCTAAGGGCCTTAGGCGCTAATAAAGACCAACCTTTCTTACGTTATACATGCAGAATCCTCATAGTTCGACATGATGACTTTCATTTTTAAAAAAATCATTTTTTACCTGTTTTTGGATTTTTGACATGTTTTGGATGTTTTTGGGTTTTTTGATTTTATGAATGTTTTTGGATTTTCTAATTTTGTGAATATTTTTGGATTTTTCAGATTTTATGAATGTTTTTGGATTTTCTAATTTTGTGAATGTTTTTGGATTTTTAGATTTTCTGAATGTTTTTGGATTTTCTAATTTTAAAGAAGATTTCAAGAATATACACAAATCCGATCCATTGTAGGTATGAGAAAAATCCCCTAGCATGATGCGATAACTACTCTAATATAGGCAAGACAAACTGACCTGAGGAATGTGTCGAGTAGTTCTAGGGTGGAACATGATACCGATGCAAGATCAAGCTATGATGCGAACACAAATGGGTGACAAATGGATCAATGGAATGTGATGGATGAATGATGCAGAACAACTTGAAGAGATCATGGTGGTTGGAAAGTGATTTATTTACACAAGGCTCTTGTTTTCCAGGTTTTCACCAAGGTACTTGCCCAAAGTGCCACCAAAGTGGTTTTCACTAGAGGACAATTTTTTTTCTTTACTGTTTTCAATCCTTTTTCTAATTTTTGGATTATATATATATATAGATTTTTTATTTATACCCAACAAGCTTAGGCATAAAACTTTTTGAGATGGGAGCTATTGATAGACTCCTGCAGAGGCTCACCTTCAGGTGTGGATAACTGATATGCTCTTGATAACTAGTTGGTTTCAAATTTTCTCTTGCTATCTAGATTAGGAACATTCTTATGATTCTCTTTCAACACAAGCTCTCCAACTAGAAAGGATAAGCTCTTGATCTTCTTATTATAGCTCCTTTTAAGAAAGTTTTGATAGACCTGTAAGCAGTTCAAAGCATCCATGCACCCCTCATCCAGTAATTCTAGCTTGTTCAACTATGACACCCAATATTCTTCATTAGTAATGAGATTCTACAATGATATTCTTAAGGATGGGAGCTCAATCTCAATGGGAAGGATGGATTTTGATTTATAGACCAGGGAGAAGGGTGTTGCATCTATAGGTGTGTGAATACTTGTTTAGTAGGCCCATAAGATAGGATTCAACTATAGGTGTCAGTTGTGACCAACTTCAATGATTGTTTTCTTGAGAATTTTTAGGATGGTTTTTATTAGAAGCCTCAACTTGGCCATTACCTTGAGAGTAATATGGGGTGGAGAAGCAATGTTGGATATTGAATTTTTGGCATATCTCACAAACATCCTAGTTTGTGAAAGGTGTCCCATTATCTAAGATAAGGGATTTTGGGACACTATAATGAAAAATGAGGTAGTTCAAGATGAATTTGGATATCTGTTTCCCTATGATATAGGTCATGTGGGTGGCCTCTACCCACTTTGTAAAGTACTATGTGGCAGTGATAATGAACTTGTGCCCATTGGATGAAGTGGGAGTGATTTTGTTGATGAGATCCAACCCCCATTGTGAAAAGGGCCAAGGTGTTATAATCGATTGGAGCTCCTAAATTGGTGCATGGATAAGGTCCCCATGTTGTTGACATTGCAAAAATCTTTGGACATAGTCATGAGATTCCTTCTCCATTGTAGGCCAGTAATACCCAGTCCTCAGTAGTTTCTTAGCCAAGGTCACACCACTAGAATGTGAACCACAAATACCATAACGTACCTTAGTTAAAGTAGTCAAAGCTTCCTCAGGTTTGAGGAATCACAAAAGGGTTCCTTCAATACTTCTACAGTATAGGGTGTCACCTAAGATAATGAAATGGGATGACTTCTTAATAAAGGTTCTTTTGAGGTTTGGGGTGATGTCGGCGAGGACTTGTATTTTCAAGTGAATATGTCATGGTACTAAGGATCATTAGGACCAATGATTTCACACATGAACTCAGAATCCAGTACCTCAAAAGCTGGTACGAGAAGCTGCTCAACCAAGAATTCATGTTTATAGACTTTGCATGGGATATCTAGTAATGAGCCGATTATTGCCATAACATTAGTTGATCTATTGTTTATCATCACTATTTGCTCAAATGTGATGTCAATGAAGAATTCCTTGAGATACTCCACTAGTTTCTTGTATGGGGTAAGCTTGTCATCCTTTGTTTGGTATTCATCATTGACCTAGTTGATAATTAATTGTGAGTTCCCATAAACCTTAATTTCCATGATTTTCCATTGTACTGCAATACAAAGTCCTATGATAAGGGCCCCATACTCAGAAATATTGTTGGTGCATGGGAAAGATAATTTTTATGATTTAGGAATACAATCCTCTTGAGGTGTGATGAAGAAGACTCCTGCTCCTGATCCATTTTGTGTATAGGATCCATCAAAATATACTTTCCAATGATTTGTTGCACTTAGATTGAAGATTGACTCATCTATAAACTTTGGTATTAATGGGCTCTATGCATATAGAGGTGCCTCTGCTAGATGATATGCAATTACCTGTCCCTTGATGGATTTTCATTCTACATATTCAATGTTGTACTCTGTTAAAATCATTACCCACTTAGCCATTTGTCCTATGAGTGTTTCCTTAGAGAGTAGATAATTGAGGGGGTCTATCTTGGCAATGAGCTTTATCTAATGAGCCAACATGTAGTGCCTTAATTTTTGTGCAGAAAATACTATTGTGAAGCAAGCCTTCTTGATGAATGTGCAATTCAACTTGTGTCCCACCATGGTCCTACTAATATAGTAAATGGCTCTCTCTTTCGATGTTTCATCATGTTGAGCTAGGAGAACACCAAGGGCTTCCATTGTAGCTGATATGTAGAGGATCAATGGTTTTTTTTGGATAGGTGGCATGAGGACTGGTAGTGTTAGCAAGTATTCCTTGATTTTATTGAATGCCTAATCGCATTTCTCATCCCACTTGTATGTTATCCCCTTATGGAGTAGATGAGAATATGGGACAACTTTATCTGTTAACTGTGTTATGAATCTGTGAATGGATTGGAGCCTTCCTTGTAATCCCCTTAACTATTTCAGTGTTCTTGGTGATTCCATTTCAAGAATTTCTTTGAATTTTGTAGGGTCTATCTTTATTCTCCTCATTAATACAATATATCCTAGGAGCTTTCCTAATTGCACACCAAAGACATTTCTTAGGATTGAGTCGCACCTTGTATTCTTCTAGTCTGTCACAAATAGAGCCTAGTGTTACTATGTGGTCTTGACGCTTCCTTGATTTGGCTAGTATGTTTTCCACATGATCTTCTATATATTTTTGAATAATGTCATGGAAAATCAACATCATAGCCCTTTGGTATGTAGCTCCAATGTTCTTTAACCCAAATGGAATCATGTTCTAGTAATACGAGCCCCATGGATAGGTGAAATTTTTCTTATGTTGATCATCCTTGTCTATCATAATCTGATTGCACCTTGAAAATCCATCCATCAATGATATCTTTCCGTGCCCTTTTGTTAGATATACAATCATGTCTATGTTGGGAAGAGTAAAATCATCCTTAGGGCATGCTTTATTTAGGTCCCTGAAGTCTGTGCAAATATGGATTCCCTTAATGGGATTAGAAACAAGTACAAGGTTGGAAACCCATTTGGGATAGTCAATGGGTTGTGTGAATCCAATGTCAAGGAGTTTCAACAATTCAAGTTTGACTAATAATGTGATCTACGGCTGCATCTTTCTTAGCTTCTGTCTTACTGGTTTCACCCCTGGATAGACCTCTAGATGATGAACCACTACCTCTAGATAAAGATTGGGCATGTCAACATAAGTCCATGAAAAATTTACTTTCCTTTCTTTCAAAAATGTAGCTATAATTTCTTGTTCCTTAGTCAAAAGTGACTCTACATAGAAAGTGATGTGTGGTGTTTCTTCAGTTCCTAGATTGACTAGATTGCATTTTTCTACCAGTGCTGCTATTTTTCCTAATGGATGGCACTAAGGGGAAGATTGACTCCCTCATCCTTTGGTGTCTCAAAGAGGTATTCACCATCAGATACATCCTTTCTTTTTCCTATTTTTGGGTTAGAAAGTGCCACAGTGTGGTTTTCACTTAGAGACCTAGATATTACTCTTAGATTTTCTATTTTGTGACTAAGAGATTCAATCGTTTCCCCATAGTATGCATGTGTGTCCAACTCAATATCAAACCCTTATTTATGATCTCCATATGGTAGAGTATCCCATAGTCCCATGAATTCTAAGAGAGCCTCATCATTTTTGAATGTGTCTAAGATTGGTGGTCCTTGTTGGTCATAGTTTTTCAGTTGGGGGTAGACAAGCTTTAACTTAGTGGTTTGGTTACTTGACTCGAAAGACATGGTAGTGATCATAAAAAGGGAGGAATCCTCAAATAACATGGGTAGGTCAGTGATGGGATCCTCATCACACATATTAGTTATATTGAAGGTATAGTTATATAAAGGTAGACTTATGGATACTCATAACTAAGGAGGAGCTTTGATTTTTTTAACAGGGGTACCTTTGCCAAGAATGGTTATCTTCATAGGGGTACATCCAAGGCCAAGATTTTTCATGCGCTTATTTGGAATAATAGGTTCTAATAGGCCATTGTCATTTTTCTTGAGCTTCTCATTTTTGTTATAGCCCCATCCACACATTAATTGAAGACCTTTGTTACTTTCTTCCATGGGGAGATCTAGCATGGGCCTTTCATCTTGATACAATAGGCTTGATACATCTTTCTTGTATACCACCTCTTTCCTTAGGTCTCCCCATTTTCTGAAGGTGGTGGTTCTGCTTTGAAGGTTTGGGATGTTATGTTGATTGGATATGATTTTCCATGAGATCTAGGAAATTGAAGTAACTCTACTATCACAAAGGCACTCTTTTTCATTTTATAGTCTCTACAACCATTATCTTGGATTATAACCTTAATATCTAGGATGTCTTGAATGGGAGGTGTCTTTGTCTCAGAAGTGGAGGCTAGGGTGGATGGATCTATATAAAGAGATGTGGGTCCCTCATCATTCTTCGGCATTGGGGGATCTTATAATACTTGGACTCCATATTTTTACAATAATAGAATGGCTTAGGATCACCATGGATTGTGACTTCTTGGTTCTGATAAGGGAATTTCACACATTGATGGAATGTGGATGTGATAGCTTACATCCCATGGATCCATGGGTGCCCTAGGAGGATATTATAGGGGAGTTCAAGGTCAAGAACCTTGAAAGTGGTCTCCATGATTGTTGGCCCTACTTGAATAGGGAGTTGAATAGTTCCTTGAGACACTCATTCTTGATCATCATAAGCCCTGATGGTGATGCCTTTGCCTTTCTCAATAACATCTTCAAAGAATCCCATATTCTTTACCAACTTCAATGTACAAATATTTAGACCCAGACCTCCATCCACCAAGACTCTTTTGACTTTGTTCTTATGGACTAGGACTTCAAGATGGAGTGCATGGTTGTGAGAGGGTTGGGTTGGGAGATCCTGCTTAGAGAATGTGAGGAGATGCAGTGTAGTGATATGTCTAACCATAGCTTGAAACTGGTATGCATCAGGATTTGTGGAGATGGAGGATGCATCCAATGCTTTTTCTAGGATGTCCCCTATGTGCGAGTGAGATTTTTAACAACTCCATGATGGAGATTTGGGCTGGGGTCTTTTTCAGTTGATCTAGGATGTTATAACCATTAGGGATGGATTTTGAATTCACAATGGGTGCCTTGGACAATTGTGAAGGTCCTTGGATGGTAATCCTACCACCACATGTAGTGACTCAACACTTGGCTCTAGATCCTTTGATATTGACAACTGTTACCCATTCATCCAAAGATGTGACGACATGGTCATAAATGTGGTTCACATTGTTGTACTTTCCTTGACAATTGTTGTTTCCTTTATTGTGATCTAGCATTAGATTCAAGTATATTTTAAGATCTTGATTCCTGGGGTTGTTCAATGGTTATGGTATTATCGTCAATGAGATCTTGGATCAAATTTTTAAGTTGCATGTAGCTGGATATCGTGTGTCCCTTTATTTTGTGAAAATTGCAGAGGTGTTTCTCATTATACCATGGATGTTTAACTTGAGGCTCTTGATAATTTTTGTAGATTGTGATCTTGATGAGATTTGCATGTACTAGCTGCTGCATGGTAGATTTGATTGGTTCCCCAAGTGTTGTGTATTTTCATTTAGGTGGATATCTATTCTTTGGGGGTGGTCCCCCTTAAGCATTTAGGTTGTTGACCATCTGATTGTTGGGTTGTTGTTGTGATGATGAGTTGATTTGCGGGTTGTTTTGGGTATTGATTTGTGGTTGTTGGTATGTTTGTTGTTGTGTGTTCTATCTTGGGGCACTGATAATAACTTTGGCATCCACAAAACCATCATTAGTGACATTTTTGTTCTTTTCCCACATGCAAGGTTTGTCATTGTAACTTGTTGATGGTCATTTGTCTTGATATGTGGGTGTGGCCCCTTGTGCTATAAGGGCTCTTTCAATGTTGAGCACCTTGGGGATCAATTGGTTGTATGTTGTTATGCATTGCATTTTCAAATGGAAGGACAAAGTCCCTTCAAGGTTGGAGATTATAGTTCTGATTTTCTGTTCTTCTAGCATAACTCATTTTCTTTTGTTGGCCTTGGATCGCCATCCTTGCAAGAATAATGCAAATGTTTCCCCCTTGGCTTGTTTTAGGCTAGATAATTCTTCCAAGCTCACGTCCATGCCTATGTTAAATGAATAATTATGTATGAATAAGTCCACAATTTCTTGAAATGTTTTAATTCCAGGGGGAAGGTAGGAGAACCATTCCATTGCTAGACCAACCAAACTCTGAGGGAAGAGTCACATTAAATAAGAATCATCATATGCAACTTCCATACAATGTACATGGAATTTGTTGAAGTGATCTTCAGGATTGCTAGTCCCACAATATTTGTCAAATTTTGGTATCTTTAATCCTTGTGGGAATGAAACCATTGCAATGCTTCTATCAAACGGATAGGGGCATAAATTCCCTTGTGATTTTGTCATTTTTCCTAATTGTATTTCTAACACTTGTTGCGAGAGAAATTTAATTTGTGTGGACAAATAATTTTGTGGGTCTGGCGGTGGGATGACTGTGTTTTGGGGTGGTATTGTTGCTTGGGTGATGGGTGGGATGGTTTGTGTGTTTGTGTTCAAGGCATTTGGTGGCATGTTCGTAGGAGGTTGCTGTAAGTTTTTCTATGCAAGAAACTCTTGTTGGTAAGCCTGTAGTTGTTGTTGTTACAACAACACTTGTTGTTGGTCTTGCTGTTGTTGCACCAACAATGCTTGTTTTTGGGCTTGTATCTAAGCTGCTTGTTGTTGTTCTTGGTGTTGTTGCAAAGCTTGTTGATAAGCTTGTTGTTGTAACAAGGCTTGTGGTTGGGATTATTGCTCTTGGTATTGAGCTTGTGCTTGAGCTTGAGCTTGTTGTGTGGCTTGTGTAGCCTATGCAAATTGTACAGCTCATTGCTATTGTGCTTGGGTATCCTATTGTACTTGTTGTGTAGCTAGATGTGCCTGGGATTGTGTGGCTTGTTGAGCTTGGAATTATTGAAGTTCCTTTTGATACGCTTGTTGGTATGCTTTCAATTTGATACTGTATTGAATTTCCATATTTGGATTTGGTGGTGGAGGTGGTGGATTCAGTGGAATGGTGTGAGATGGTGTGATGAGAGTTTGTTGGGGTGGTTTTTGAGGTTTTTGAGTGATGACAAGGGGTTGTGTGGTAGACGGTATGGTTGATTTGCTTGGTCCCTAGGAGAACATGTTTTGAGATATTTGGGGTGTTGTAGATGGAGTGATGATTGGTTGAGATGCTTGGATTGGTGCCACCTGGTGTTGCAATATCAGTGGCATGCTTGGAGGATTTGGTATGGTTGATGTGTTGATTTGACTTGTGATTGGTGGATTGATTTGATTTGATTGGTTTTGGATTGGTATGTTGGGTAAAGGCTATTTCCCTATACCTTGGATTGGTGTGGATGTTGACATCAAAAGAGGGAATGATGGGAAGATTGGTGGTGCATTCCATTGTGGGATGGAAGCACTAAAAATACCAACTTGTCCAGATAAATCCACTTGTCCTTGTGATATCATTGGGAGAGAGACTTTTGTATTAAGAGAATATGTCGGTATTGCAGAAAAAGTGGAAGGACTATTTGTATCATGGAAAATGAGTGGAACATATGGATGTTTTGGGTCTTGTGGGACAGTTCCAAGCATACCCAAGATTGCGTTTGCATCTAAGTTTTGGTTATTTACAAGGGAATGTGTTTGAAGAGCATGGAGTAAAGAACTTCCCTTGGTAATCATGGGTTGACTTGGAGCATGAGATGATGTTGGTTGTATGATGGGTTGGATGATGTTTGGGAATGAAGGTGTGAATGATACTAGTGGTATATTCCCAAGAGGTTGTTCCACAATAGTACTTACATCAAAATTGGAAGGTAGTTTAGCCCCTTCCTTTGCTAATGCTAACATGTATTGTGTTGGATTAAGTCTCATAACTATGTTGACAATCTTGTGTGTTTTAGAATTTTGAACTAGCTCCATGATTTCATCTTGGGAAATCCCTTCCTAATTGTTGGTGACATCCTCCACTTGGCAACCTCCCTCTTGAATATCTTGTGGCAGTTGAGGGGGCTAAGTGGGGGGTTGCTAGATCCTATGGGGTTGAATTTAGATGCAGTTTGAATCAAGTCACTTGAAGTGTATGTTTCTTTGTTTTGCTCCATATTTTTCTTGTGTTGAGATCTTGTTTGGACTATAAAATAAGGATCAACTTTTAGGAATATGGGAGGTAAACCTCTAACTCCTTAGGTTGGTCTAAAATTTAGGCACAAAAAGAAAATCTAGGATGTTTAAGGATCAAATGATGGTAGTGTGATAAATGAAGGATGAAGGATATAGATGTTTTACCTTTTGAGACCCTTGAAGGAATACTAGACATTTAGGACTTTTGGGTTTGGTTTGATTTGATTTTGGATAATGGACTTATAGATCCCAAGATGTTAGATGTTATCTTGGGATGAACTTGTCCACAAGGATGATAATTTAACTAAATGTATAAGGAAGGATTCATCCACACACACTTACTCAAACAAAGTGATTTTTATTTTGATTTGAAGGATTTACTAAAATTCTAGTATGAATGATTTTTCCAAGGTTCTAAAAGTTACTTGTGAAATGGGATTTGATTGATGATGTGACAAATGGAGGGTTGATTTGATCCTAGATGGGCCTAGAGAGACTTTGTTTACAAGATCAAGGTTTTGAAGAACATGCTATACCTCTAAAAAATTTCAACCCTATGTGAGAAAATCAAAATGTTGGAAAAGACCCAAATTTTGACAATAATAGAAGGAATACAAGTTTGGATTATTTCTTGAAGAACATTTGTAAAAGTTGTAGACTAATCTATCTGACTTCGTAAAGTGTTGAAAAATGTTTCTTAAGAGCCTTTGGACTAAGATGCTTATGAAGATTGATAGAATTTGGTTTTGGGATTTTGATCTTATGGGAAATCATTTGAACAAACACATATGTGGGGTTCAATTGTCTATCTTGATTAAATGGATTCTTTTTACCACATCAACGCTTCTTGCTTAACTCTTTCAAACGAAATGTCTATGTATCAATTCCTTTTCATTCCACAAGGTCCCTTATGTAAAAATCAAAGAATCAAGAGAATTTTTTTCATAGGTTGACTTTAGAGAGAGAAAATTGAGATATGGACCCAAATATTTAGAAGCCTCTAAGGATAGAATCCCTAGGGACAAGTAGTAATATTTGGACTCTTCAAGGATATTTTCTCTTTCCAAAGGGTTTGAAATTTTGATGACTTGTTGAATGTTTGTTTCAAAGCTTTAGATCCAAGAAGAGTATTTGACTAAATCACAAATTGCACAACCCTAGGATAGAAATGACAATATTTTTTGAGTCCCCACTTGGATTCTTCCAAACACTAAGACAAAGAGAACAGCTAGAGATTTCACGACACTGGCTCCCCTCCATGACACACACTTATTGGGACCACCAAATCTCAAAATCCTTAAAATCTAGAGATCAAAAGGATTTATTCTATTTCTACTTTGAATAGTACAAATGTGGGGCAACTTCAGAATGACCGTTCTTGCACCAAAAAATAGTAAGGGTTTTGGCCTCTAAACAAATTGGTTCTTAGTTTAGGTAATCAAGGACATGGCACCTTGTGAGCATCCAACAAGCCACTAAAGGCTTTAATCAATCCTACTAGGGGATCTTATACTTTTTACAGTAGTAACCCATTCTAAAAGACACTGTATGACTAAGGCCTACATACCATGAGGACTTGAAAGTTTAGTCTTATCCATTTATATATTGGCCCGAGTGAAAAACCAGTTGGAGTCGCCTTTGATTTTTTCTTAGGAAGACCCCTCTAAAGGTAACAAAAGTGAGGGAGTACACTTGTAGTTCGACCGCCCAGTTCATGTAAAGCACGAGGGAACACACACAATGTCTCTTTCTCACACTAGCATGATTGTTAAATTTTAAACCCAAATATGAAATGTATGGGTAATTTTTTAGACAACCAATGTCACTAGAGTGCTTTTGATTCTCAAGATCGCCGAAAAGTGCAAGAGAAGAGTATACACATTCGAATGACACAAATTACAAAAAAAAATTACAAGACAATGAAATCACAAGTTTGTTTTAAGCCTCAAAGCAATGATGAGCTCTTTTTAGAGCACCAAGCTTAAATATGAGTTTTCCTTTTCTAATTTTATCCCAAATCCAAAATCTAGTAAGTTCCTAATGTTCAATTTTAACCAACTTTGACAAAACTTGAGTTGTTTGTAAATTTTAAGCCCAAAATAACTCTAGTTGGTCCTAGAATAGGAAATAAAATACAAAATTGGAAAGCCTAATTTATTACAATGAGCATTAAAAAATGCTTTTAGGTCTCCAACTTAGTTTTCCTCTCTTTCCTACAAAGGTGAAGCTATGTAGCAAATGTGACGCTCTGCAATTGTGCAAAGGTGATGTTGTAATCAAATGTGACACTCTATTGAAAGTGAATGTGATGCTCTACAGAGGATAAAGATAGTGAATGCGACACAATTTCAAAGGCAATGCTTTGCGGAACCATAAAATAAGACAAAAAATAGAAAGGTCAAATGTGGCTCTAGAACAAACATGACGACAACGACATGAAAATGTGGTGTGATGTGGTGAAAGTAGCACTAGAAGAAAAAACAATGCTCTACAAGTAAGCGATAGTGACACTATGAGAAAATGCGACACTGAATGAGTTAAGGGTGGTGTCGCTCCCTTGTAGCTTCATAAAAATAGAATTTTAGGCCAAAAACAAGATAAATTGGTTAGCCCCCCTAGCGCCAAAATGTGAGTGTCCAATCTTCAATAAACTAACAAGGATCAACAAACAAGTGTTAAACATGTTAGAAACCAAATCAAACACTCCCTATGAGATTCTTTAACCAAATCAAAGAGAAAACATGAAAATGAGCATAAACCAATTAAAGAAAACATGAAATCCAATTGACAATGTTAAACCTTCATCCCACAGGGGGAGTGGTGCTCCTTTGATGTGGAAAGAAGCCCTTTCCCAATCCATGTGATAAGCTTTAAAGATTGAAGATGATTCCAAGTGTGGAATTGATGCCAAATGATGAAACTATGCTTGAAAATGATGGAAATGGTGATAGCTATGAAGTGAAATACCTATAATAAGAATGCATAAGTTGTGGATCCATATTGTGAAAAGGATGCTTCTATTTATAAAAAGCCACGAGTTGAAGAATGATAGGATTTGATGAATGTGAGATAAAATGGGAGCCAATGAGAATGTGCCAAGTGTCACAATTCTATTGGAGGAAGGTGGAGCACATTTTGGGAAACGTGTGAGTGGAGGAAAATGGAAGAAAAGTAAATGAGAATGGTTGAGGATTTGAAAGGTTGTAAGAAGAATTGAATGAATATGGTTGAGATTTGAGAGGATGTAAGAGAATTTATTGTGGATGTGAAAGGTTTTTGAAAACCTTTGGAGGGAAATTGAATGAGAGGTTGTTGAGAGGAATATTCCTTGGAATATGCCTTTGTGAGGATAAATAGAGGAATTAGTTAATTAAAAGAATTTATTTTCATGTGCAAGTGAGTTAGCTAATTAGGGGTTGGGTTTGACCAAGGTTGAGTCAAAATCTAGAGAATGGGTAATTAGGATTAGGGGTTAATTAATCTAGAATTAATTAACTTGGGGGAATTTAGGGGATTTGACATTTGATTTAAATAATTTGATTTATTAAATCAGATGAGAGGACTTTAGGGTTTTGATTAAATAAATTGATTCATTTAATCAAACATGATGGACGCTAGTGAATTAATCTACTAAATTGCTTTATTTGATTAATAGAGGAATTTTGATTGTTAATTGATCATATTTAGATGCATAATTTCAGTTAGGATTATTTGCATGTCTACAATTTTTAGCTCACTATTCACTATTTCTAGTTATTGTTCTTTTTCTTGAGCATGTTCCAAGGTTTGTGGCTCTTTATTTTTATGATTTGTTATGAAGACATAATTCACTTTTGTTTGTGCCTTTGTCTTTTTCTCAAAAATTGAGTCGAGTATAAGAGTTTATGGATGATTCTTTTATGTATTTTAATATTTTTGATATTTTTATTAGATCTCACTGGTGGATTTGGGTTCTTCTTCAATCACATCATTCATGATTTTATTTTTATCTTTTTTTCATTTTTATTAGTATATTCTACTTCATTAATTATGCATTTCTATTTATCACCAAGTTCTTATTGGATCATACAACTTGTATGCTTTATTTTTTTACCCTTTCCCAATGAAAATATATTTTAGACTTTTATCATCTAACTTAGACCTTTTTTCTTTTAGAAGGTGTGTAAACAACACATCCAAACATCCTTAAATATTTATTTTATTTTATTTTGAACCATGCATGTTTAGGAGTCATTCCTTTAATTACTTTCGTATGACTCTTATTTAGAATATTTATTGTTGTATATGCTATTTTTGTCCAAAGGCTCTTATTCAAGTCTTTTCTTTTCCTTGCATTTCTTTCCATCTCAAAAATCATCTTATTATTTTTTTCAAAAAATCCATTTTTTGTGGGGTGTAGGAAGAAGTGAACACTCTCTTGTTCCATGATTTTTGCAAAAAAAAATGATTGCATTTGTACTCATCTTCATTATCTAACTTGATTACATTGATGTAGTTATCACTCAAATTTTCAACCAACCTCTTAAATTTTACAAACTTTTTCTAAATACATGATTTTTGAAGCCATTATATATATATATATATATATATATATATATATATATATATATATATATATATATATATATCATTGACAAAGGCTAGAAAATAATTATATATATATATATATCATTGACAAAGGCTAGAAAATACTTTGAGCTCTTTTACATTTACCAACAAGAAAGCTAGCTCTATATTGTTTACTAACAATACATTGTTCACACATTTCTTTTATATTTTCAATTAAATGTAATCCTTCAACCATTCTTATTTTGGTGAGTAATGTAAAATATTAAAACTAAGATGCTCATGTTTTATTGCCAAGTTCTACTTCAATTCATTTCACTAGTATTCATTGCCTAGTTTCCTTGGGTGAAATAAAGAGAAAACATCTTATCACATATAATCTTTGCTCTTATTCCATTTTTTATTTTTCTTTGATTATGCACCCATCTTCATTAAAAAAACACTTATAATTTTATTCTAACATTCTCCCAATTGATAAAAAATTACTGTAAGTGGTAGAACCAATAGAGTTTCATTAATATGTTTTATATCACCATTTTCAACTATCACTACAATAATACATTTACTTTTTGTTTCATAAGATTAATTCTCCCAATGCTATTTTATTATTATGCTTCTCATCTAAATTGATGAACAAATTTTCATTAGATGGCCTATGAAAATACCATAAATAATTAATTTAATATATATTATCTTTGTATTATACTAAAATAGGAAATGAATAGTTTTTATTTATCTTCAATAATATTATGAACAATATTTTTTTCATTTCAACTTATTTACTCCATTTTGAGTCATAGTGGATCCAAACCTATTGCAATGAAAACATTGGAAAATCACTTGATTACCTTTTGTTATATGAAACTAATTATCTCATAATACTACTATCTTTGTATGCTTCTTGTCGAAATTGATTAAATATTTTCATTAGATGTCATATGTGTAAACATTAAAAATTCAATTTACCATACATTATTCTCACTTGCATTTGCATTGAAGCAAGAAATGAACAAATTTTTTATCTTCAACAATATTATGAGAATTTTTTCATTTCAACGTGTTTGCTTTAACATTTTGATTCATTGTGTCCAAACTTATTGCAATGAAAGCACTAGACATTCCTTTTATAATTATTATCTCAATTATTCTTGCCTTTTTGTCCCTCTTCTTTTGAAGTTGTAACTTCTTCCTCTAGAAGTATTACCTCAATCTTTAATGTTGTTGGATTCACCTCTAGATTCATTTTTATTCTTGGATTCATCTCTAGATTCATTCTTATTATGATTCTTTAAAAAAGTTAAATTTAACCTTTTAGGCTTGTTTTAGAGGAAAATGCGTGTTCTAATCTTTCTTTATTTATCTTCTTCCTATTTTCAACAATTGAAAAAATGTATTTCAATTCATATAGTTTCATAGTTGTGAGATTTTCATTTGTAGAAACCAGGATATTAAACCTATAAATCAAACTCCTTAAGATTTTCTCTTTGAAATTATTGTTATATGTACCTTCACTTAAAGCATTCATTTGACTAACCAAATCTTCCACTTTTGTTAAAGAAATATTCATAGATTAACTATTAATCATTTTACATTTTATTATTTTCATTAATGTTAACAATTTTACTATTTGTGTGTTGTAACATTGGTTGACCCTCAAATTTCTAGGGGATGGAGTGGGTGTGTGCTAGAGGGAAAATTGAAACTAGCCATGGAGCAGATGAAGAAGATGATGGGGATCCAGATGGGGATCTCGTGGAGGCTGTGCAGTCATTTGTGGCTACTACTAGCATTTGGACGTGTGGACTTGCTATTTTTGGTTTGGAGCACAAATTTTCTTGTTGTTCCCTTTTGGCCTAGGTGCGAGGCCTTTTTTCTTGGCCTGTGGCTGTGAGTTTGGTGCCTAGGTGCTGGAGGAAGATGGGGTCTTTGCTTGTCCCAAACTTTGTTGGTGGTGTTGAAGCTGCTTTGGGAGGGTGTGGTTTCTCACACTCTCATCCCTTTATGGGGCTACCTTCTCTATTGGGGATGTGTGTTGGATTTTTTGAGGGTCTTTGGTTGCAGAATGAACTATTTTTTGTTCCTATTCGACATAATAGGAAGGCTTGGTGGTTCCTCATGCTAGTCTATTTTGTATCTAGTTTTTCCTTAGGGTCTCTACTTGTCCTTGTCTTTCTTGGTGGTGATGAAGTTGCTTTGGGAGGGTGTGGTTTCTTGCACTATCATCCCTTTATGGGGCTACCTTCTTTGTTGGGGGTGTGTGATGGCTATTCTAAGGGTCTCTGGTTGCATAATGGACTATTTTTTTTTCCTATTTGGTGTAATAGGAAGGCTTGGTGGTTCCTCATGTTGGTCTTTTTTGTCTCTGGCTTCTCCTTGGGTGTCCATTGCTTTTTCCTGGTGTTAGTTTGGTGGCTCTATTTTGAGGTTCTCTATTCTTGGTGTGGTTCCAATTAGGGTTTGGCTGATCCTAATATGTCTGGGATTGGGAATCTTCCTGTGGTGGTCTTTCAACCTGTGCTTCTTTTTGTTGTTGTGCTCTCTGTGGCCTTGCTCTCTCTAGTTGAGTTTTCTCTTTGGCTAAGTGTCTTTGGTCCCTCTATGTTGAGGATACCCTTTTTATTGTGGTTGCTTCCTAGGTTGCTCATTTTGGGGTTTTTGGGCTTATTGTGGGTTGAGCTGCTTTATGTTGATATTTTGTTTGCTTCATTTTTTGGGATGGATTTGAAGTGGGTGAGTGAATGGCTGCTTACTAGGTTATTGTTCAATCTTTCTTTTGAAACCCATATGGGTTCTTATTTGAAAGTTGTTAAGGTGGACCTATGGTGTTTATTTGACTCTTTTCCTTGTCCACAATTGGTTTTTGGTGTAGTATTTTCTATTGGATGCTATAGATGTGAGCTGGGCTAATGCATTGGCTTTCTCCTTTGGTCCTATGGAGGTGGACCTCCCTCGGTTGTTCTTATTGAGGTGGGCAGGTCTCCTATGGAGGTGGAGGTGGAGGGTGCTGGTGATTTTTGGTTGCGATGGCTTGGCTATTTGTTACATCTTTTCTAAGAGTGGGGAGCTCATTGTTTTGGAGATTTCCTGGTTTGAGCAGTGGCTTTGTTCCCAGTGGTTTGTTGAGTTATCCATCTCCCCTATTGAGGTGGGGTTTTTGGATTTTCTCAAGTTTTTTATTAGAGGTCTGTTGGTGTTTTATACCATTATGTAGATTATCTTTCTTGGCTCATTGGAGTCCTCCATGAGCGGTTGGTTTGTTGATGCCTCGCAGATGCAAGAGGGATCTATGTGTTTCTAGAAGGGTTTCTGGTCCTAGTTAAAACCAGGTTGTTTAAGGGTCTTAGGCCCTTGCTAGATTGAAAGATGTAGCGTGTGTTGTCGTGTTAATCTTTAGTGGTTGTGGTGGGGTTGTTGTTGGTTGATGATGCATTTTAATTGCAACCTAATTTTCTTTGTATTAGGTTCCGGGCCCCATCAAAACCCATTTTTTACCTTTAATAAAAAAAATTACTATTTGTGCACCTTTATATGTATTATGAATATTTCCTAGGAAATATTGTTTTATTAGTTGTGCCTTGAAAAGAAATCAATGCTTCATTGTATTTTCTAATATTTACTATATACTCTTGTTTTTGGCTAATCATTTGATACAACTATATTTACTAGATTTGTATACCTAGGTGTACAATTTCTCAAAAATCTTTAGATTTTAGTAGTTTTCATATTTTATGCACCAATAAGTAAAGTTATTCCCTTTAAAAATAAGAATTAACATACCAAAAGTTACATTCCTTGTCATATTTTCCATCACAAAAAAGGGGTACAATTAGAATCTTGTAATGTCTTTGATACAAATAAAAGAATGAAGCAATGACATATATAAATAAAAATAAAGATCTAAAGATCATAAAAACCACAAATATGCTAATCTCTCAACTATTTTGTATTATGAAAGGGGGGAATGTCTATTATATAAAAAAATACACAAGATTAAATTGAATGAAGAACTATATAAAATCTCTTGACTAGCTAATGATTGACTCTCAATTAACTAATCTTAACTAAGGGTTAGGAGATGATTTTGAGTGAAGTTTTTGGTTCGTCTGGGTCGGATACTAGAATTGTAGATGAAGAGGAGTGGAATGAAGAGGATGATGATGTTTCACTGTCCCCTGTGGCTACCTCCTCGAAAAAGAGGAAGATGGGTAGCCTTAAAAACAATCAGGCTATCAAACACCTTGTTATTTTTGACAGTGATGATACAAAGGTGGGCTTGGATGAGTCCTCTCCCAGGAATGTGGATTTGGCTACTGGCTAGGGTGAAGCCAAAGGTGGAGGTAATGAGGAAGGCTTGAAGGAGAATGTGATGGGTTCAGAGGCCAAGGATAAGCCCAGGAGGGCATCCAAACACATTTCCAAATTGAAGAACCAGGTTGTGAAAGATTCTGCAGAGGATTCCAAAAAGATTCATGAGGAGAAGGCTTCTGGCAAAAAGGTGGTGGAAATTGATGTATCCTTGATTCTTAAATTTCCCAATGAGGAGCTAGAAAATGAGAATAAAGGTCAAAATGAGGAGGATGTTGAGAAGAAGAGTGTTAAGTTAGAGCCTTTAGAGGTAAATACCCTTTCTGAGGACTTTTCTTATCTTGATGATGATTCTACCTCCATGTTTGAGTTGTTGGATATGGCTAGGGTTGGGGCCACTAGAAATTTTAAGTTAGCAAAATGGACTCTCCAGGAGTTTAATAAGGTTAACATTAAAATAAGAGGTTTGAAGGAGAACTTGAAGAATGTTTCGAAAGGCTCAGTGTTAGACATTCTTATTGATAGAATTGTGGACCTTGAGGGTTCTTTCCATGACTTCAAATCTTTGTGTGAAGAACGTCTGGTTGGTGTTGAAGCCAAGATTTTGGACACAAATGCAGACATAAAGAAACTCTTACATGTGTGTCACATTTCAGTGAAGAATAGTGAAAACTCCTTAGAAGTCTTGTTCATAAAGATTACTGATCTTAGGGAAGATCAAGTGTATTTTTTTGAGTTAATGGAAAGAGAGCATTCAGCCAAAAGCAAAGGTAAAAAAGGTGTGAACGATGATGGTAAGGGCCCTACTATTAGAGGGTCTATTGAATGGAAAAATTCCATTGAAGCTGAGAAGAAAGAGTTGTTGTACATGGTTGAATTGCATAGGAGCCAAGAGCTTGGGGTTGTCAACACCTTAAGCAATGTGAAATAGTGTTTGACTATGATTTTGTCTCATGTCTGTTTTCTATTGGGTCTCAATTTATTTTCTATTATTTTGTTGTTTTGATGCTGTTGGGTGCTACTGTTAGTTAACTATTTTATCTCTCATGCAACACCCCTTTTTTGTTTGTCATTTTGGGTTTTGGTATGCTGCTGGTGTCTTATTGTTCTATCTCTTAAGAAGCATTTTGTGTCTTTAGTTGTAAAGGGTTTTAGGTCCCTTCAAAACCTTTTTTTCCCATATAATCAAAACTAATATTAATAAAGGAATAATATGTACATAATCAATGGGCATTATTCTTTCAAATTTAGGCATTGTAATGTTATTTTTCTCTAAAATGTAAAATTCACAATGTTTAATTTTAAAGCTGATTTAATATGGTAGTGGTTTTAGTACTATTTTTTTATTAGTGGGAAAATAGGTTTTGAACTTGGGCCCCAAAACCCTTTAGGAAAAGAAGCATCTAGCACATAGTCAAAGATCGGCAAAAAAGTACCGCAAAACAATACCCAAGTTGTCATATACCAAACATAGCCAACAACACATAAAAATTTGAACCCAAGTTGCTAACAAAACAAACATGTATTGCCAACTACACCACCCATGAACCCATCCTAATACTCTGAGAACTCAAAACCTAGGTATGGGAGGCACAAACATGTTTAAGATGACCACGTTTCCTTCTATGGGAAATACTCCATATAATATGATCCTCCAAAAAATCAGATAAGGGGAGAGGGGTGAGCTATTCTTTGTTGCCCCCAAAGGTGATGAAATAGGACTTGATAACTTTATTGAAGCATCCAAAGACATGATCATGCGGGTTTATTATTGTTATTATAAAATTTTATCAATAATAAATTATCTATTTTTTAAAATGCACAAAAATATGTATGACTAATTATTTTATTAAAAACTTAAGAGCATTAAATTAAACATCAAATCAATATGGTTTAATCATAAATATTTATATCATTATAACAAATTAAATATTTAGAAATTCAATCATAATTCTTTTCAAATTCATATAATTTTGAATATCTTTTGAAGTAACAATAGATTCAATACTCATATGAAAAAATCACTTCAAATAACTACTATCACCCTAGGAAGATCTTAGTTGTCTTGGCATTAAAATCCATGGTACACTTCAAGAGAAAAAAATTCAATTAAGAATATGTATGTAAACTAAGCACAACAAAGCAGCCACTCAACATATAGCCCTAACTAGGACAAGTTCATGTGTACCCTATACCTTAAGTTGAACATATAGCGTATGCCCCTTCTTCAATGCCCATATCCCACTAAATCACCTTCTTCCTTGAGTGGCCTCTATGGAAAAAGGTTCTTGTACACCTTACACAAGAAAACAATCATTTTAATATGTAAAATACATATTTGTTTGTGGTGCATCTTTGGATATGTGTTAAGCAACATTAAATTTTTATTTGGGACCACTTCTAAAGTTATATTGTAACATTGATTAGATATGTTATGTATGTATTGTACATTAGAAAAATATTTAATATTGAAAAAAATAAATTGTAAGGTCAATGGTTTTGTGCTCTAATGTTTTTGAGACACATAGTTTTTCCAATAACATAATTGTATTTGTGTGAGCTTGATTTTATCAAATAAATCACATGTTTAGTGGTTGGGTAGGTTATCATTTGTATTGAGCTCTCGTGTAGAGTCCATATGTGAAGCATGTCATGAGATGCATGGTTACATGGCTACCCATTATACTTGGAAACAGGGAGAATGCATTGGAGGAGCTTGATATTTAATAAGTATTCATAGAAATGTATTGTAATATTTCATTTTTGAATAATACATTAAGTACCAATACTTTTAGAGACTAGGTTTTTCCCTTGTGAGGGTTTTCCTAGGGTATATGTTGTGTAATTTTGTGGTATGCCTTTGATCTTTGTATCATTTTTATTTTATAAGCTTGTATGCATGATTTTTCTCATAGGGTTATGCATGAAATTATTTGATCAACCTAGTAATTTCCTAACAAGCGGTATCAAAGCCATGTTTGTGGTTGAGGGAAGTGACATCTCTCTATTTTTGTTTAACCTATGTTTTAGTAGATCTAATGTAAAGCTAAAGAAATGGTAGTGACAAAGATATTCAAAAATAAAAGTATAAGGTGTGTTGTGTAGGTTATGAGAGTTACAAATTTTGGGTTTGAGGTTTGTAAATTTATAATTATTGTTGTCGATCTAGGGTATGAAAAATACTTGATGAAAAAAATCATTTTTAGGTACTCATTATTAGGGTTTTGTGAATAAAGTTGTAGAAATGACCTCCTAGAACAAAATGGATCTCACCTTAGATTTAAGAGTCCTAAGACATGAATATTAAAATAAATTTTGATAAATTTTGGTTACCAAGGCCTAAAGAAATAAATATCTCCTTCTAGTTCTCGATTAACTATGAAAATTTGAAAATAAATAAATAAATAAAAATTCTTGTCCAAATAATTAAAATAAAGATATGGGAGGTAGTATGGGGTTCACAAACCCCTATACTAATGATACCTCATGTACCATAGAGTACTATTGGAAACCACAATAGGAATGAGGTGCAAGGTTTCATCTAGTAGTCACCATGGCTAGTGATGCCTTAGGTCCTTAGCTAGGCTAGTCCGTGCCCAACTCTTGCAAGTATTTTTTTTAAATTTAAAAATAAAAAAATAAAATGATTAAACTTGCTTTGAAATTTGTAACCCTACATTAGCTCACATATCACTCTCACACCACTACCTCCAACCCATTACTAGTGCACCATTTGGTCATCACTAGTCATTTAGACAACTCTGATTTAGCCCCTTCTATCCCTAGAAGAGTCTTTTTGTTTTGTGGGGCATAAATTTTTCCCATGATATTGTAATGTCCCCTCTCTAGTAAGTGGATTGGGAGTTAGGGCTAGCTTATGATGTTGGTCCCCGTAGGCTAATGAGATGTTTAGGGGACTCTTTGGAGGGTATTTAGGTTTTTCAATAGGCTTGGGGCATCCAGTTTAGTGTATACAACTCAGTGATCCAGTATGTTGGTTGGTAGGCCTTATGAAGGTATTTTAAGAGCATATCATTCATACTTACTATTTATAGTAAGTTATTCCAGGTTTAGTGGTCATCATGCATGTAGTGGGAAATTATGTTGGGAACACTCTCAAGGGTTATTGCTAGTTTATTATTGAGAGTTGGCAGTTAAATTAAACTATTAAAGTCAAATTAATTTAATAATATTAATTATTAAAGTGACTATAATTTAATGTTATAAAGTGACTTTTAATAAAGTACTTTATAATTTGGAATTGGGGAATAAAGTAACTTGTTATTAAAGTAATATATTTTAAGTTACTTTATGAATATTTTATCAAAAGGGCTCATGTTTCAAAAAATAAATATTATTTTAAATGGTCAATTGTAAAAGTGGTGTTGGATTTTGAGGAGAGAAGTATTATATTATTTTTAAAGTGAATTGCCAAAATTCGGGCACTAGGGTTTGAGGAGGTTAAAAGGAAAAAGCAAATGTTATTGATTCATTCATTGATATTGTTTATTTTGCAAAATGGAGAGAGATGAGCAATAGTGTTTGTTGGTTTGGAGAATCAAGCTATTTGATGATGAAATCCCTTGAATAGGACAAATTTTGTAGGTGTGAGAGATCACCCAAAGACTCTTGATTGAATAGTCTCACACTGGGACTATTATATGAGCATTCACAAGATCCAAAAGGATAATAATTTAGATTCCCAAATTTTTATTAGCAGATCATAATAAGTGGTTTTTATTTATAATTGCATATCCATATCCCCACAGTTGGCACGTGGAAATTGTAGTAGTTTGGAGACCTTATATTGGCCTGTGTGGACTACCATAAGAAGTTGTACATCTCAGACCTGGCATGAAACCCCAAGAGCATGTTGATCCATTTGTGACATTGAAAAATGAGGATATTATGATGCCTAGTTTAGAGGTACAAGCCAACATCAGATCCAAGGTGAATAAGAAGAAAATTTGAGTAGGGCGACTTAGTTTTTATGTAATCAAAATTCTAGTCCAAAAAAATCAAACCTAAAACTATCATTACCAACAAATGGGTTGTACTAAATTTATTTGAAAGCAATAAATATAAACTAGGTTCCTCTCTATTTATACATTTCTTTTCTATTTTAGCATTTTTGCAAGTACTTTCAATTTTTGACACCATTTTTGGCAAAAAAATTTAAAAAATTAGAATACAGTCAAAGCACAAAAAAATTAAACTGAAACCCTAGGGGGACATCATAGTGGTATCAGACCATAAAACATCCTATCATCCTATGTGGTTAATTCATGAGTGAAAAAGAACATGTATATAATAGGTGATCATGATAATGGAAACCTTTGCAGCTATTAGAGGGACAAACTATTATAGGTACATTGGGTATTGATAGTTCTCAAGAGTCACCCAAGCATTTATCCAATGATAGTGAGAGCATTGCAGGTGCAATGGAAGACAAAAAAAAGAGACATGTCAACTCCCTTAGCCTCAACACTAGAATAGAGTGGAAGTTTGACACTGTGTTGGACATGATGGTAGATCTCTTGCATAAAATGAATTAAAACACTACCCCTGACCATATAGTGTGTCCTAAGGAGATTAGTTGCTCCCATGCACAACTTGAGGATAGGTAGAGGACTCCACTCTTCCCCACATCTAGGCCCCTAAAACCTACTTTCTAAAGGACATAGGAGGCACATGTTTTCCTAGAGTAGCCTCTGGAATAGTCAGTGTCCATGGTTGATGAGGTCAAATCATGCCATGCGGAGTACATTTTACTTCCTCCTGATATCATGAATTTATTGACGTTAGATCAATTCTTGAACCAGAGGAGACAAAGAGTAGTGACAGTTGGTAAGTTGGAGACTATACCACCATAGGGTACCAAATATTTCTAGTAGGCAGTGGGAAAGATTTATTTGGAGCATTTTGATGGTGGAAATAAATGCACAACATGTTCCTAGGTTTAGAAGTTAGACAATTACCTCTCCTTGAGGCCCATGCCTAAGGAAGAGGTAATCAGGTTTGCCACGTTGTATTTAGATGGCCTAGCTCATAGGTGGTGATACCATAGGTTGGTAACATTAGGACACATGTCAATCACCACTTACAATGAGTTCACTAATAAACTCATTAAATTCTTTGATAGGAGAGATCTGAAGGTTTTCTTTTGTGAGCTTGCACAACTCAAACAAGTTGGGTCATTGGAATCTTACATCTCAGAGTTTTAGTGATTATCAATGATGGTTATAGGCATCTCTAGAAGGAGATTAGTGGTACTATTCAGTTAAGGTCTTTTGGAACCTTTACATGAATGGATCAAAGCTTTTGATCCACCCTCACTACAAGATGCTATGAATAAGGCATGGGATATGGAGCTTGGTGCCCCAAAAAGTAAGTTTCCATCAAAACCTTTCCATTTTTGATGTAGATCATGGGTAAAAAATCTCAAAAGACTCACAAAAAATCACTCATCCAAACACTCAAACATCAAATGATGGGTTTTGCTTCACAAACTCACCCTTGTTCTTCCTTGTAGCCTTTCAAAAAGGAATTTTTGGACATAAATTTCCAACCATAATTGATCTCCAAGAAAAAATACTTGTGTCAGATACCCATTTGGCCATTATTAAACATATCTCAAAATTAGGGTAGCGCTCTTTGTACAAAAGGCTCTAAATTTTGATTGTTCTATCTCTTGACTAGGCCTAATTAGGCAACTAGGCATGCTCCAAATGTTTTCAGGATCTCAAAATCTATCAACACCCATTTCAACACTCTCCACATGTCACACATGGTTCAATTCATCAACTCCTACATCAAGGATCATCCCTTCAATGATATACATCAACTTTCACAAATCACTAGGGCTTCCTCGATTTGATATATGAAGATATCAAACCTTTAGTGTTCCTCCACATGTGCAAACTCTATCTTCTACCACTGCAAGTTTGGGAAAGCAAAGAACAAGGCTACACAAGCCATTCCACTGAGTTTTAGGAGTTTCTATGGATGGAATGGAAATATTTACATTTTTCTTTCTTCTTGGTTACCCTACCTAGGGTTTAGACCAATCTGAAGTAAAAACAACACAACTCACTCAAAAAAAAATGAAATCACATGCAATCAATTCCAAATGAGAGTAGACTTAGTACCCTATCATCCACAATTTATTTTAGGCCATGGAAAGATCATATAGATTTGTACAATTTAGTTTAGCAACAAAATAGCATTTAAAAATGCAAAAAACAAAACTTTTATTGATCTAATCTTCAAGAGTTTCAACAACCAACCTTCCCTTTTACCTCACAAGGACTTTTAAACATTTTACAATCATTTCCAATGGTCCATAACCAATTTTCAAATTACAAACTTAACAAAACATCATTATGCTCGCTTATGACAAAAAAATACAAAAGTTGCTTTGACAACATTATGCAACATTGACACTTTTTGCATCTAGACACTTCCATTCACCTATTGACCTAACTTAGACTCCAACACACATGAAATGGTCTTCTTAGACCTTATTACATGAAAAACACCAAAACAAAACAAAAAATCAAATTCTTGACCCCTTGGTGATGTGAAAGCACTGCGGGTTCCCTTGCACCACTTTCTCAAAAGATAAACCACAAAATAAATTTTCAGACCAGGAAAGAAAACCATTCCCAAAAATCAATGATGACACCATTAGGGACTTGAGAAGACAAAAATTATGCTTCAAATGTAGAGACCTTGGGAACATGGTAATATGTGTCCTTCCAAGGGTAAGGTAAATCAAATGGAGTAATTTTATGTTGATAAATTAGATACTAAAAATTTAGAACAATAGATTGATCGAGAAGAAAATGATGAAGACGATGCATCTAAAGAGTCTTAAAAAGAAAGGGAAGAACACCACCTACAAAAAAAATCTCAAGCATTCAGAAAGAGGGATCATTTAGGATTAGAGGAATCTTGAGTGGGTAGTGGGTGATTACCATGCTTGATATAGGAGCCACTCATAACTTCATAGATGATGGGTTGGTTGCTAGATGTGGCCTCAAGACTGAGGAGTTTGAGGTATTCAAGGTGAGAGTAGCTAATGGGCTCACACTCAAATGTAATAAGAGGATTCCAAATATCACATTGCAATTGAATGACTATGAGTTCTAGGTACAAATATCACATTGCAATTGAATGACTATGAGTTCTAGGTAGATTTCTATGTCATTGGCATGGGAGAGATGGATGTTGTACTTGGTATGATGTGGCTTCATGATATTGGTGAGTTTACCCTCAACTTGCAAGCTATGGAGATGAAATTTGAGGTTAATGGAAAGAAACATGTGTTAAGGGGTATGTCGAATAGGATTCTTTGGGTTATTTCACTTAGGATAATGGAGAGATTGATCAGGCATAATCAAGTTGAGTGGGATACAAAGTATTACACCTTTCCATCATAGGTTGAGTAGTCGAAGCATGAGTATCCACCAAACATACAAGCATTGAGAGACAAACATAGTAGGGTCATTATCATGGATCCAAGCCAGTCATTATCACTACCTATAGGCATCCCAAGAGGATGAAGGATGATATTAAGAAGATGATAAAGGAACTTCTAGAGATGGGTCACATCAGACCAAGTAAAATTCCCTTTGCATCTTCCATTATTTTGGTGAAGAAAAAAATGGCACTTTGCAGATGTGTATCAATTACAGAGCATTGAATAAGAGGACTATAAAAAATAGGTATCCAATTCCATGGATCGATGAGTTGCACAAAGCATGTTTTTTCTCCAAGATAGATCTTTGATTTGGATATCACTAGATTTGGGTTAGAGAAGAAGATGTGGAGAAGACAAAATTTCATTGCCATTATGGTCACTTCGAGTTCTTGGTCATGCCTTTCAGCCTGACCAATGCTCCCGCCACTTTTTAGTCCTGTATGAATAGGGTCTTCAAGGATCAACTAAGGAAATTAGTCCTCATCTTCTTTGATGATATATTAGTTTTTAGCAAGACTTAGGATGATCATTTAGTACATTTAGATTCATTGTTAGGAACTTTGGAGAGAGAGTCTCTATACGCCAAGGAATCAAAATGTGACTTCAACATGAAGGAGTTAATGTCTTTGGGGCATATCATTAGTGATGAGGGGGTCAAGATGGATCTAGAGAAGGTGAAGGCTATAGTTGATTGGCCTCCTCCCATGAATCTCATGCAACTTAAGGGATTCTTTAGGTTATGTGGTTTCTACCATCATTTTTTTAAGGGATTTTCACAATAGGCAACACCAGTTATGGACTTGATGAAGAAGGGAGCATTTTTTTAGTCTCTAGGGGCACAGTAGTGATTTGATAAGTTCAAATAGTTGATTAGTTCATGTCTGCTACTTGCTACTCTAGATTTCACATGTCCTTTTGAGCTACAATGTGATACTTGAGGAGAATAGATTGGTGCATTCTTGATGTAGGATAAGCATCCTATTGCATTTGAGAGCTCAAAACTTCGGGGTCCTGAGAAGAGTTACAATATTTATGATAATGAAATGTTAGTCATAATGCAAGCCTTGGCTAAATTCAAATAGTATCTGGTGGGAAGAAATTTTTTGGTGAAGACATATCATAATAAATTGAAGCATTTCCTAAGTCATCGTGACCTCAATGATTGACAACAAAAATGGGTTAGAAAGTTGCAGGATTTTGAAATAGCTTATGTCAAGAGCAAGAAAAATATAGTTTTTGATGCTCTTTCAAGGAGACCTTAATTTTTCTCTCTAGGTGAGGTTGCAGATAATTAGAGAGATTTGATTGTAGCTAAGTATGTTAGGGATAAATGGGCTTTCAATCTCATTGATGGTACAGTTGCAAATGATAGGTACACCCTTGTAAATGGCCTCTTTATTTACAAAGGGAGGATTTTTCTTGTGCCAAGATCCTTTATGAAGAAGAGGATACTAAGAGCCTTTCATGACATCCCTATGGTAGGTCACCTAGGTTATTTTAAAACCTATAGGAAAATTAGGGAATACTTCACTTGGAAAGGGCTTAGATCAAAGGTACTCAAGTATGTGAGGGAGTTTCTTACTTTCCAATAGAATAAATAGGAGCACTCTTTCCCTGCAGGATTATTACAGCCCCTACCTATTCCTAATCAGAAGTGGGAATGAATATCCATGGATTTCATCATGCATTTTCCCAAAGCCCAAAGCAGGGATCGCATATATGTTGTGGTCTACATACTCACAAAGTTTGCACACTTATTTCCAGTCTCAACTACTTGCATGGTAGCTTAGGTTGCTAACTTGTTTTTTAGAGAGGTATTTAGATTACATGGGTTACCTCAGAGTATAGTGAGTGATCAAGACAATAAATTCATGAGTCATTTTTGGAAGGATCTATTCAAACTCAGTGGCACATACCTTAGTCCAAGCATGAGCTACCACCCACAGATGGATGGAAAAACAAAAATAGTTAATAAGTGGGTAAAGGGATACCTTAGGAGCTACATTGTGGGGCAACAAAAGAAATGGGTCAAGTGGTTGCATTTATGCAAGTATTGTTACAATATGTCATACCACCTATTTATATAGATGTCACCATTCATGGCACTCTATGGCTATGATGCTCCTAACTTCCTGGACCTATTATTTGGAGATAGTAGGGTGCCTAGTGCTAAGTATTTATTACAGGATAGTCAGGACATCATGATATCCTTGAAGGAGAATATATAAAAGGCACAAAACCAACAAAATGTAGATCAATGTAGAGTTGAGCATTCCTTTGAGGTGGGTGATATGGTATATCTTATGTTGCATCCTTACAGGAAATCCACTCTTAGGAAGAGTGGAATTGAGAAGCTTAAGCCACGTTACTAAGGTCCATTCTAAGTATCCAAGTGGATTAGAGAGGTGGCTTATGAGCTAGAGTTCTCGATAGAGAGTAGGGTACACAATGTGTTTCATGTATCTTGCCTCAAGAAGGTGTTGGGGCACAATGTATCACCTTCTATAACATTACCACCTCCAGATGAGGAGGGGAAATTGACTATTATTCTTGAGGCTATCATTGAATCCAAAGAGAGTAGTTTGAGGAGAGTTATTAGGGAATGCTTTGTAAAGTGGAAGGACCTACTAGTAGAGGATGCAACATGGGAGAATGAGGAGATATTACAACATCATGAGTTGAGATTACTTGAGGACAAGCAATTTCAGGGAGGGTGAACTGTAATATCGCCTCTCTAGTCAATGGACTAGGAGTTAGGGTTAGCCTATGACATTGGTCCCCGAAGGCTAATGAGATGTTTAGGGGACTCTTTGGAAGGTATCCAGGTTTTTTAGTAGGCTTGGGCTATCCAGTTCAACATATATAGCTCAGTGATCTAGTATATTGGTTGGTAGGCCTTATGAAGGAATTTTAGGAGCATATCATGAATTCATACTTACTATTTATAGTAAGTTAAACTAGGTTTAATGGTCATCACGCTTGTAGTGGGAAACACTCTCAAGGGTTATTACTAGTTTATTATTGAGAGTTGTTGGTTTAATTAAATTATTAAAGTTAAATTACTTTAATAATATTAATCGTTAAAGTGACTTTATAATTTAATGTTATAAAGTGAATTTTTAATAAAGTACTTTATAATTAGCGTTATAAGGGGGATAAAGTAACTTGTTATTAAAGCAATATATTTTAAGTTTTTTTTTTAAAGTGAAAGGCAAGAGCCTATATATATTAATATAGAAATGATATATTACAAAATAGCAATCTTGGGGCTCTTATTAGCCTAATGATGCAAAATTCTATCTTGCAGAGAAGCTCCTAACAAAGAGATATTACATGATACATTTTGTGCAAAAAACCCCATTTACCCACTTGGCCTAGAAGCCTAGAAATTACCCTTACAAATTATAATTCAAAGTGGATATATTACAATAGTAATATATTTTAAGTTACTTTATGAATATTTTGTGAAAAGGGCTCATGTTTTGAAAAGTAAATATTATTTCAATTGGTCAAGTGCAAAATGACATTAGATTTTTATGAGAGAAATATTATATTATTTTTAAAGTGAATTGCCAAAATTTGGGTGCTAGGGTATGTGGAGGTTAAAAGGAAAAAGAAAATGTTATTGATTCATTCATTGATATTGTCTATTTTGAAAAATGGAGAGAGCTGAGAAATAGGGTTTGATAGTTTGGAGAATCAAGCTATTTTGAGGATGAGATCCCTCAAATAGGACATAGTTTGTAGGTGTGAGAGATCACCCAAGGAATCTTGATTGAATAATATCACACTAGGATTATTATCTGAGAATTCACAAGATCTAGAAGGCTAATACTTTAGATTTCCAAAGTTTTATTAGCAGATCATAATAAGGGGTTTTGATTGCAGATCCATATCTCCATAGTTGGCACATGGAAATTGCAGCAGTTTGGAGACCTCATATTGGCACATGTGGACTATCATAAGAAGTTGTACATCTTAAACCTAGTGTGAAACCCCAAGATCAATTCGATCCATTTGTGAGGCTGAAAATAGGTGATATTATGACACCTAGTTCAAAAGTACAATCCAACATCAAATCCAAGGTGACTAAGAAGCATATTTGGGCAGGGCAGCTTAGGGTTTGTGTAATCAGATTGTTGGTCCAAATAAATAAAACCTAAAACTATCATAACCAACAAATGGGCATGTACTAAATGTATTTAAAAGCAATAAATATCAATTGGGTTCCTTTCTATTTATGCATTTCCTTTTTGGTTTAGCATTTTTATAATTACTTTCAATTTTTGGCACCATTTCTGGCAAAAACTCAAAAAAAAACATAATAAAATCAAAACACAAAAAATTCAAAATGAAACCACAGGGGGACATCATAGATATCATATTTTTGAGGTATTCTATGATTCAAAAATTATCTTTGAGAACTACATAGTCATACAAGTTTGATCATTAAATTTTGTTGTTTGTTCCAAATTTTGGTGCTTGGAGCCAACATTGCTATGAAATGGTTAAATTGTCATATCTTTCATATATAAAATTAGATTTAAAATTTAAAATAGGCATAGAGATCATTTATATCATACTACATTGTGAATTAGGTGGTTTCTCACTTGAATGAAGAAAGAGAAATTTATATTTGTTTGAGCACTAACAAGAGCTTGAGATTTGGGGTGTGATTGTGTGAGCATGTGCATGAATTAGTGGGTGAAAACTTATGGGAGTGCATGTTTTATGAGAATAATACAATGGAATAATAGGTTATTATATTTGATACTCCTCGATACAAGTTTACAAGTATTTTAAAATTATTTACATTGATGGAGACACATGCACATGTCTTCTAGTCTAAGGATAGGGTTGATATGCATGTGATAGTACGAGTCTCAATTTAGTAATATTTGACTATAGCTACAACATTGGTGATGATTATGGTGTCATGGATATTCATGCACATTTGGGTATCAACACAACATGATCATGTATGTGGTTGATATGAATGGGTTGTGATATTTAATTGATTCATGTATATAGGTGGTGGTGTCATTAAATGATAGTAGGTTGTTCTTATCTCTTGTATGCTTTTTTGGTTTATTGACTATGGTTACTTATTTATGAATTTATTTAGTGAATTGGATCTATAGGTGATTTGTTGTTTGAGTCATGTGAGAGGTATATAAATTATCTTCTTTGTTATCTCAATTTGTAAATTAGTGATGTGATGGTGATTTTGCATGTAGAATTATATTTGGACAAATAAAAGTATGCAATTTTTGGGGTTGGTCACCCATTGGTTGTAGTGATGAATCAGATGTAGATTGTCTATATCTACAAATCTTTTGAATATTGACGTAAATTCAATAAAATTCCCTTATTTATGGTCATTTTTTATTATATGTTGTGTTGGGATGAAAGGATGGATTATTAGAGTGCCTAGATAGTCATTTATTGGGACTAGTGGCATGGTTATTTATCATGATGACATGAATATCTTGGTTACATGATTTAGTAGGAGGTTTTTATAGTGATTTTTTGGTAGTTTTTTTTCTCTTGGCTTGAAGATCTTTTTTATGCTTTATTATATGCATTTGTTGGTATTGTAGTTGAGTTTGTGGACCATAGGTGATATTCATTTAGGATATTCTTATAATGATTCCATGGATAGCTCATTATCATGGTTCAATGTGATTTTTGGCAATGAAGTAGATTCATCTTATGTTGATGGAGGATCTTCTCTAGTGGTTGGGGGTGTCACAGACACTCTTGGATCATGATTCTTGTATACAATCAAAGTACTTTGACATATTAAGTTTTATTAATAGGAGATGATTGTCTTCATGTGATTGGAATGTTGACATCTTCATTAGCTATGGAGGAATCTTGGATTCTATGGTGAGGTGTCATTTTATTCCATGTATATTTTTACATGTGATACTTTGTTGAGAAGATGGTTTGGTATTATACCATGGTGAACTCTTGAGCATGAGTTAAAGTGTTGGAATGATACAATTGTAAGGAAAGATTAAGGTGCAGAACAAACTCTCCTAATGTCAAACCTCAGAGAAGAATGCAGATATGTCTTTGAATTTTACAATTACAATTCATTATGATGAACATAAAAAGAATAATAGAATAAACACATACACAATTGAACACCAGATTTATGTGGGAAAACCCTTATGGGAGAAAAAACCACCACACCAAAGAAAAATATCTTGTATTATAGTAATTGAATCACATACAAGTTACAGACTCGCCTTTTAGATAATTAATCTCACAGTAGCAACATTTCCTTGATAAACCTCATACAAAACAATTTTTGATCACTTTGTTATGTCTCACTATTACAATCCATATACAACATAGAATGAAGAACACAAACTGATCATTTGACCATCCAACCATCAAACCCATAACAGTTACAACACATGCAATGTATAGCAACAACCATGATCGATTTGTTCTATGTACCGACAGTTTAGTTCAGTTTCCTCTATTGAGCAACTGCCGAACTTCCCAGTCATCGAATGGCCATCTCCAAGTTAGCACCATCCTCCACTGATCAGCGTACACCTCAGCAGTCAACCAAGTCTGCACTTTTTCAGCCATGGTCCTTCTACCACACTATCACTTGACAGGTTGAAGATTTTGGCGGTATGGTGGTAACTGCACTATGACTAGACAAGTTGAAGGCTCAAGTGGTATGACGATATACCACACTACTGCTAGATAGCTAAGAGACTTTCGTGGTATGGCAGTATCACCACACTACCACTCGACTGCTAGAAGGCTCATGTGGTATGGCGATAACCGCACTATCATACCTCTCTCACCATCACCTAGCGATACAGTGGTACAATCATGAAAGTCACACTTAACAATTTTGGGCTACTCAATGATAGAAGCAGGGTTATACTAGTGAGTTTGAGACACATTTTCTCAACAATCTCCCACTTGATGAAGAACTCATTTAACCCTCCAAAGCATTCAAAAACTACTAAGATTCATGGGCCCCAAGGCCCATCAAACTAGCACACCACATGTACTTGTTTATGCTCACTGGTTTCGTTAATGCATCTGCAACATTTTTCGGAGTATTCACTTTTTCTAAATAGACCTTTCCATCCTCCACCATATCTCATAGAAAGTGATACTGCACATTAATATGTTTTGTCTTGACATGGAAAGTAGGATTTTTTGCCAGAAAAATGGTACTCTAACTATCTCAGTAAATTGTAATCTACCCTGCATCAAACCCAATGTTAGACACAAAAAATTTAACTAGATTTCTTCCTTACAGGCATGTATAACTACCATGTATTCTACCTCTGTAGTGGACAAAGTGACTACAACCTACTGCTTGCTCATCCAACTAACTGCACCACCATTCACCATGAAAATATATCCACTAGTGGACCTTTTGTTGTTAATATCCCCTACCCAATTAGAATCCACATACCCACGAATGTTGAGAGTCCTCTATGATTCAACAAAATTTCCATGGTAACACAAAGCATATTCCAAAGTTCCCTTCAGATATCTAAACACTCTTTTCATAGCATCCCAATGTGTCCTTCCTAGATTCACCATAAAATGACTAAGTACTCCCACTGCTTGGGAAATGTCTGGCCTTGTATAGACCATTGCATACATTAAACTACCAACTGCACTTGCATAAGACACTCTGTTCATGTCCTCCATCTCAATAGGATATTTTGGACAATCTTCAATAGATAGCTTTGTTCCCTGCAAAATTGGAACAACTAGTTGCTTGTAATTAGTCATACTAAATCTCTCCAAAATAGTGTTAATATACTTACTCTAGCTAAGCCAAAGATTTTTGCTCTTTCTGTCCCTAGTTATTTCCATCCCCAGAATATACCTAGCTACACCAAGATCTTTCATTTCAAACTTTGCAGACAACTGGAATTTTAGATCAGAAATCATAAACTTACTATTCCCAATGAATAACATATCATCCACATACAGGGCAATAATTAAAATACGATCATTCTCAGCTTTGTAATACACACAATGATCATATTTTGATATTACAAATCCCAATGACAAATTTTTTTTATCAAACTTCTGGTACCACATTCTAGGTGACTGTTTCAAACCATATAGAGATTTCTTTAACTTGCAAACCAAATTTTCTTTACTTTTTTCCACAAAGTGCTCAGGCTAGGACATATAAATTTCTTCTTCAAGATCACCATGAAGAAATATTATCTTCACATCCATCTGTTCAATCTCCAAGTCATATGCTACTACAAGTAATATGATAGATGTCAGCTTTGCTATAGGAGAAAACATTTCTCCAAAATCAATTCCCTCTACCTGGGAATATCCCTTTGGAACCAACCTTGCCTTATACTTTTCAACACTACTATCTAGACCTATTTTCTTTTTAAATACCCATTTACAACCAACATCTTTTCTGCCTTCAGACAAGGGCACCAAACTCCAAGTGTCATTCTTTTCTAACGATGTCATTTCTTCATTCATGGCTTCCAACCAAGAGTTTAAATCGGGCATTCTAATTGCCTCTTTAATAGTCCTAGGCTCATCAGTATTAGTAATTAAAGCATAGGAACAAATAGAATCTAACATAGAGAACCTATACTTATTAGGTTATTTCTTCTCACATGTAGACCTCCTCAAAGGCTGAGACTAAGGCTGTGGTTCTTCTTCAGAACTCTTAGAGCTGCTCAAGCTCTCCTAAGATTTAGGTATGTTTTGAATTTTTAATTCCTTTTTATCTGGTGTGGGAGGAATTTCAACTACATCATCTTTGTTTTTTGATTTTGTCTCTGACTACAGATCCAAAGCAGAAGGCTTCATCTCACAAAAAATAACACTTTTGTTGTACAAAACCTTCACAGTTTCAAGATTCCAAAGCTTGTATCTTTTTATGCTAACACTATAGCCAATTAAAATATATTTAACAACCTTGTTTTCCAATTTAGATCTTTTTTTATTTGGCACATATGCATATGATTCATATCCAAAGACTCAAATATGTCTTAGAGAGGGATTCTTTTCAAACCATGCTTCCAAAGGTGTTTTATCAACAAGAGCAAAGTTAGGGGAACAATTTATTAAGTAACATGTTGTTGCAACTGCCTCAACCTAGAATTTCTCCTCCAAGCCAACACTGCTCAACATACTTCTTGCCCTTTCTATCACCATCCTGTTGAACCTTTCAACAACTCCATTTTGTTGCGGAGTGTAGGGTGTAGTTTTACGTCTTTTAATTCCATGATCTTTATAGTACCTTTCAAATTCATTAAAACATAACTCATCGCCATTGTCAATCCTTAAACACTTTATTTTTCTTCCAGTCTAATTTTCCAGAAGGTTTTTAAATTCCTTAAAATGACTAAACACTTCTGATTTACTTTTAATAAGTAGACAAATGCCCTTCTCGAATAGTCATCAATAAAAGATACATAATATTTTGAATTCAACAATGAATGAATATTTACTGGACCAAAAACATTAGAGTGAATATAATCTAGAACACCAGAAAATTTGTGAGGACTAGAGTAAAATGAAACATGGTGTTGTTTTCCATATATATAATGTTCAAAAAATTTGAATTCAAGGTTATAGTTATGATAGGGTGGAAATACTTGTTAGAAAATGAGCAGCAAACAAAAGAGTGCAAATAACAACTATAAACACCCTACACCTCAAGATTAACCTAGTTGGATTCAAAACAAAATAAAAACAACAAATAGAGTGGATTCACCTTGTCTTGAATCGATCATTTGGTTGGACCTTTGATCTTTGATGTTGTATGGTCCTTTGGTGGCAAGAGATGCAAGCTATGAGATGAGATGAGGATGGAAAATAAATGAAAATGGATGCAAGTATGAGAATTTGGCTAAGTATGGCTCAAGAGAAAATTTTGCAAGAGTTTGGCTAGCATAATGATCTCCCCCCCAAAATGAGAGAAAAGAGGGGGTATTTATAGAGAATTTTGAATCCTCTAGAGAAATGGATGGCTAAGATTGAACCAACATGGTCAAGATGTAGGGCTATGGTGAGTTGAGAACTCACAAGCCCTCACATTTTGACATGTGGCATGTGAAGTGGGTTGAAAAGGATGATATGTACATGATTTGGAAGGAGAGTACATGACATGGAGGTACTACATAGTACCTTAGAATTGGGACAAGATTTCCTCATAAATGAGGTCCTTGTCCCCATGTGGGTGAAAGGACATGTGAGGAGTTAAAAATTCCTCAAATATCCACATGGGGATGAGAGAAAGAATTTAAAATTCCTTGGAATGCATTGGAGGATTAAATGAGAATTAAAAAATCACATGGGGAAAGGGGTGCCTTCTCCAAAAGGATAAAGCATTTAATAAGGTTGACTTAGGACAAATGACATGGAGATTAGGTTGAATAAATTAAGTGATTAAGGTTGTGCAAGTACCTGATTAGACAAATTAATGACATATTAGAGGCAAGTGGAAGAAAGGGAAGAGTTCACATGTGATTTGATGTGACAAGTCAAAGATCACATGGGGAAGAGAAAAATGAATTTAATATTCCTTGGAAGAATAAAAGGAATTAAAAATTATTTGAGAGGTTGATTAAGCTAGTTAATGAAGGATTAGAGGAGGGTTAGGTGGCTAAGAGAGATTAGAGGCCAACTTGTAAAAGTTAGAGGATGTGACACATCCTAATCAAGGATTAAGAATGTGCACATCCTAATCAAGGATTAAGAATGTGCACATCCTAATGATGAGATTAGAAGATAGATTAGGATTAGATAAAAATGATGGAGGATGTTGTTGGTATGTGGCGACTGATCATGCTATATTGTATAGCCCATAGTATACTGTACACCCCAACATGTATCCTTGCTTGGGTTTGGAGTCGGGTCGGGCCCTGAACAGGGGTTTGGGGGCAGTAGCCCTTGAGAAAAAATTTTCTCCTACTTTTTTGCGTCATCACCGAAAAAGGGAAAAATCAACGAAAAAGGAAAAATCCAATTTTGTAGAACCCAAAATCTGGAAGCTTCTTATAAGCTTGTTAAAAAGGGGTTCAGATGGGTATTAGAGTATGATGAAAAACGTGATTATTCACAAGAATGTAATAGGTTTTACATTGGATAATAAAAGTATTGGATGGCTGCGGTTTGGTGGATGTAGCCCAGATTGGGTGAACCACGTTAAATTCTCTGTGTTGTGATTTATTTTGTGTGTTTTAGTTTCTCTATTTATTAATTAAATCTGCATTTAATTGTTAGATATCTGTCTTTCTAACCCTAACAAGTGGTATTAGAGTGGGTTGTGTTTGATTATCATCTGTAGGAAGGTCTCACAACTGAGTGGGAGTCTCACGGTTGAGTGGGAGAAATGGTAGACGAGGGTAAGAAGGTTGAGAAGTTTAATGGGCAAAATATCAGTTATGGAAGATGCAGATGGAGGACTATCTCTATCAGAAGGATTTATGGTGGCCATTAGAAGGGAAAACAAAGAAACCTGCAGCAATGTCTAATGAGGATTGGGAGATCTTGGATAGGAAGGCTCTTGGCAGTATTCGTTTATGCCTGGCAGAAACGGTGGCATTCAATATTACAAAAGCAAAAACAACTCAAGAGTTGATGGAAACCCTGATGAAGTTATATGAAAAGCCTTCCGCTTCAAATAAGGTATTTCTTATGAAGCGTTTATTTAATATGAAAATGGTAGAAGGTGGGTCAGTTATTGATCATTTAAATGAGTTTAATACGATTACCAGTCAATTAAATTCTATAAAAGTAAACTTTGATGAAGAAGTTAGGGCTTTTTTGATTCTGTGTTATTTTCTTGAAAGCTGGAATAACTTGGTAATGGTTGTTAGCAATTCTGTTTCTGGTTCGAATACATTGAAATTGATGATGTTGTTGGTGTTATTTTGAGTGAGAAAATTCATAGGAAAAGCTCAGTTGGAACATCCACATTAGGAAATGTTTTGAGTGCAGAAAGCAGGGGCAGAACAAAGGAGAGAGGAAACAATTTCGGAAATCATGGGAAGTCATGAGGAAAATCAAAAGACAGAAGGCCCCAATCTAGAGACAAAAACGATTGCTGGTACTGTGGTAAGCCGGGTCATTTGAAGAAAGATTGTTGGTCTCGGAAAAATAAAGGAGACAAAAAGGAAGGAAGTAAAGAGGCAAATGTGGTAAGTAATAAATCTGATGAGGATGCTTTGATTCTTTCCCTTGATAATGTTGATGATTCTTGGGTGTTAGATTCAGGGGCTTCATTTCATGCTACCCCCCATAGAAGTTATTTTTTTGATTATGTCCAAGAGGATTTTGGGTTGGTTTATTTAGGAGATAACGAACCCTGTCAGATTGTTGGAAAGGGAAAAATCAAGATTAAGTTGCAGAATGGGAATCATTGGCTACTACGTGAGGTAAGGCATGTTCCAAAGTTAAGCAGGAATTTAATTTCAGTAGGGCAACTAGATGATGAAGGTTGTTTTGTTACATTTAGTGATAAAAATTGGAAGGTCACAAAGGGTGCCTTAGTGATAGCAAAAGATGTGAAAATAGGCACCTTATATCTTTGTACAGGTCATACTGTTCCTTCTACTTTAATTGTTATGGAAAAAGATCAATGTTTAGGAACAATTGTTGTAGTTCAGTAGGTAGAAGATCATACAGTTGATGTGGACTCTGAATCAGCACTGTGGCATAATAGACTTGGGCATATGAGTGCAAAAAGTATGAAAGTACTTCATTCAAATAATGTTTTACCAGATCTAAAATGTGTTAATATGGATTTGTGTGAAAGTTGTGTGTATGGAAAACAAAAGAGAGTAAGTTTTCTCAAGGATGGGAAGCAAAAGAAAGATGAAAAATTGGAGCTTGTTCATACAGATGTATGGGGAATAGCTCAGGTATCTTCTCTCGATCGCTCTTTGTATTATGTTACATTCATTGATGATGCAACTAGGAAGGTATGGATTTATTTCTTTAGGCAGAAATTTGATGTATTTGAAACTTTTAAAAAATGGAGAAGCTTGGTTGAGAATGAGATGGGTAAAAAGATAAAATGTCTCAGATCTGATAATGGTGGTGAGTATTGCAGCAAAGAGTTTGAAGATTATTGTTCCTCTAATGGTATTCGTAGGCAGAAAATAGTTCCAAGGACTCCACAGGAAAATGGAGTGGCTGAGCGCATAAATAGAACAATAATGGAGCGTGCATGGACTATGAGATTGCATGTTGGGTTGCCTTTAAAAATGTGGGCAAAGACTGTAAATACCGCTGTTTATTTAATTAATAGAGGTCCCTCTAATCTTTTGGGTTGTGGTATTCTAGAGGAAGCATGGAAAGTTAAGAAGGTGAGTTATTCTTTTCTCAACACCCTCAGTTGTGAAGCATTTGCACATGTAGATTCTGAAAATAGAACCAAGCTTGATGCAAAATCAAAGAAATGTGTATTTGTTGGATATTGAATTGATGAATTTGGTTATAGGCTTTGGGATTTTGAAAATAAAAAAACTGTGAGAAGTAGGGATGTCATATTCAATGAAAAAGTGTTGTACAAAGATCTGTTGCTGCAGCATGAGAAGAAAGAAAATGATTATGCAGTATTGGATGATATTCCAAACAATGATGTTTCAGTGGTTCCTCATGCTGGGCAACAACAGCAACAACAAATATCACAAACTCCTATTAGACAATCTTCAAGGATAAGTAGACCTCCAGAAATATTCTCTCCCTCTTTATATACTATTTTGTTAACTGATGCTGGTGAACCAGAATATTATGATGAAGCTATGCAGGTGGATACCAAGGTTTAGTGGGAGCATGGAATGGAAGAAGAAATGGACTCCTTGCTAAGAAATTAGACTTGGAAATTATGCAAGTTGCATGCAGGTAAAAAGGTTTTACCAAACAAATGGGTTTATAGGTTGAAAGAGGAGGATGGAGGTAAGAAAATATTTAAATCCAAATTAGTTGTAAAGGGATTTGCACAGAAAAAGGGTATTGATTTTGTTGAGATTTTTTTTCTAGTTGTTAAAATGACTTCTATTCGTATTGTTTTAGGTATTGTGGCTGCTAAAGATTTGCACTTAGAACAGCTTGATGTTAAAACAACCTTTCTCCATGGTGATTTGGAAGAGGAAATATATATGGACCAGCCACAAGGATTTGAGGTCAAAGGTAAGGAGAAACTAGTGTGCAAATTGAAGAAAAGTTTATATGGCTTGAAGCAAGCACCTCAAACAATGGTACTTGAAATTTGATAGTTTTATGGTGAGAAAAGGCTAAAGTCGTGTAATTGACCATTGTGTTTATTTTAAGAGGTTGGATAATGACAACTACATTATTTTATGTTTATATGTTGATGACATGCTTGTAGCAGGGTCTAACATGGATCACATAAGTGAGCTAAAACAACAGTTAGCAAAATCTTTTGCTATGAAAGATTTGGGGGCAGCAAAACAAATCCTTGATATGAAAATTTGTAGAGATAGGAAAAATAGAAAATTGTTTTTATCTCAGGCTAAGTATGTTGAAAAGGTGTTGCAGAGATTTCATATGGAGAATGCAAAAGTTGTCAGCACACCTTTGCCTAGTCATGTTAAATTGACTAAGGATATGTGTTTGAAGACACAAGAGGAGGAAGAAAAAATGTCCAAGGTACCATATGCTTTAGCTATAGGCAGTTTAATGTATACCATGGTATGCACAAGATTGGATATTGCACATGTTGTAAGAGTTGTTAGCAGGTATTTGAGTCATCCTAGAGTTGAGCATTGAAATAAAGTAAAATGGATTCGCAGGTACTTGAGAGGTACATCCAATAAATGTTTATGTTTTGGGGGCTCTAATACTGATTTAAAAGGCTATGTTGACTCAGATTTGGCAGGGGATATAGATACCAGGTGGAGTACCATAGGTTATGTATTTACAGTTGGTGGGACAACAGTGAGTTGGATTTCTCAATTGCAAAAGGTGGTTGCTTTATCTACCATAGAGGCAAAGTATATTGCTGCAACAGAGGCGGCAAAGGAGATGATATAGCTGCAACTTTTCATGGATGAGTTGGGAAAACAACAGGCTAAAATTACTTGTTTACAGATAGCCAGAGTGCTATACATCTTGCAAAGAATTCTTCCTTGCATTCTAAAACAAAATACATATAGTTGAGATATCATTTCATTCAGTCGGTGTTGGAGGATGGACAGGTCAAGTTGGACAAGATACATACAGATGTTAATCTAGTAGATATTTTTACGAAGGCAGTGACAAGGGAGAAGTTGATCTCCTCTTCAGCTTCAGTTGGCCTTCAAGGTTGAATTTAAGTATAATAGAGCAGCAAGGTCCAAGGTACTTATTTCTAGTGGGAGTTGTAATTATAGCAGTGTTGTCTAGGATTAGTCTCCAAGTGGGAGATTGTTGGTATGTGGCAACTAATCATGCTATACTGTATAGCCCATGGTATACTGTACACCCCAGCATGTATCCTTGCTTGGGTCTGAGGCTAGGCAGGGGTTCGGGGGCGGCATCCCCCGAGAAAAAATTTCCTCCTACTTTTTTCGCATCATCACTAACAAAGGAAAAAATCAACGAAAAAAGAAAAAAATGATTTTGTAGAACCCAAAATCTGGAAGCTTCTAAGCTTGTTAAAAAGGGGTTTGGATGGGTATTACAATATGATGAAAAATGTGATTATTCACAAGATTGTAATAGGTTTTACACTAGATAATAAAAGTATTGGATGGCTGTGGTTTGGTGGATGTAGCCCGGATTGGGTGAACCACATTAAATTCTCTGTGTTATAATTTATTTTGTGTGTGTTTTAGTTTTTCTGTTTATTAACTAAATCTACATTTAATTGTTAGATATCTATCTTTCTAACCCTAACAGATGTGACATATGAGGAATTAAATAAATGTCATATTTATTAATTAAATACCTTAGGGATTTGGTAGAATTAAGGATATTAATTAAAAAATAGCGAAATTACTTAATTAATGCAAATAAGGGAATGCTTAGATAAAGGGGATAAATTTGGATAAATTAAGTGTCCAAATATAGGTATCTACATTTTTCCCCTCTTTGAGATGGTGTTATGAAGTAGCATCATTTCAAATAATATTAAAACACAAAACCTAGAAGAAGATGGTTAGATTGGGAAATATGCCCTAGTCATTAAAGGATTGACTAGGAAGGAAGATGATGGGAGTGAAGATGACAGTTGAGGATGGGAGTGAAGATGATAGTTGAGGATGCCCCCTCGAGAGGACATGCAGGTTCAAGAGAACATGGGTGTTCTTTGGAAATGGAGGAGATGATGCAAGGGGTATATGAGGAAGATGATGCAAAGGGTATATGAGGAAGATGATGCAAAGGGATGGGTAAGAAAGAATGAAAAGGTGACAGGAGATTGGGAGGGGAGAGTGATGAAGGATGAATGGATAGGGGGGATTTGATAGATGAGAGGATGGAGATGAAATGCAATCCAAATACAATTTGCCATCTTTAGGAGCACTAATTTTTGCTATAGAAGAAGACACGACACACCAAGGTATAGAGGACCAAGGAAGATTGGTGTCTAATGCATGAAACAAACACATCAAACAAGAAGGCTATCCCAACACCCCAAAGTTGCAATGACCTTGGTCAGGCTAGGTATTGGGATAACCACAAGCACTCAAGGATGCCCCAATGTAACACAAGACCTTAGGGATCTTGGTGGGTACTATGTGGAACAAACAAGAAGAAAATAACAAAGAAAAGATCAAGATACACCCCTATGTTGACTAGTCAAAGCACACCATGATATGATGGATCAAGGCGACCATGACAAGTGATGATAGGGAGCTTGAATAATAAACAAAAGCCAAAAGCATCAAAAGATCGCAATCAATTTCAAACGTCCTTTGCCATAGGATCAAGGGGATGGATGGGATTGATGAGGTCTATTAGGAAGGATGCATCCTATTGAGACTGATGATGGATACTAAATTAAAAGACCGATATGACACAGGATATTCAGAACCAATTGGATCTGATGATACAAGTGGATATCGTTTGTTAAGAACCAGCTAGCTAAGGGCATATCTTGATGACACAACACAAGAGACATGACACAAGATAGGAGGCTGACACATCCTAGTGACCTAGGGGCTTAGGGGTCGATCAAAGATTAGCCTTGCTTATGTGAAAGCGTAGAGCCCTTGTAGTTTGATAAAAGGATAATGAAAAACCATGATGGAGACTTCGATGGATGATAAAGATAGGATGGAGAAAAGGAGCAAAGTGGACAATGAAATCAATGATGGAACCTCGGGGGTGGATCAAAATGATCAACCTTGCCTATGTGAAAGCACAATGGCAACGTAGTTTGACAAAAGACTAATGATAGACAATGGATAAAGGATGATGAGATAACCCTAGATAAGGGGATAAAATGATGGGATTGAGATGATGAGCCAAGGCAGACCCGTTGGCTTGGATCAGAGGATGGTGACTACACAAAGCTCAAAACGAGAGGAGGTTTAGAATAGATGAAAGATTACTCGGAATGAGTAAACGATGATTGAGAGGGATGAACGACTACTCAAAATGAGTAAACGACTACTAACAATGGATGAATGATTCTTGGAACGAGAAGATGAAGGTTTGGAATAGATGAATGATTACTTAGAATGAGTAAATGATTGATCAGGATTGTTGAACGAGAGTTCAAAATGATAGGAGGTTTGAAATGGATGAATGTTTACTCGGAACGAGTAAACGGATGTTTGCGATGATAGATGAAGGTTCAAAATAGATGAATGTTTACTCAGAATGAGTGAATGAATGATTAGAATGGATGAATAAGACAAAATTGAAGAAGATGGAGGGAGGGATCTTGAGATTTGTTTTGATATCCAAAGATCTTGACTGCAGATGGACTAAAGCTCAAATTAGGGTTTCGGTTAAGCTCAGATTGGGATTAGATTAAAGCTCAGATTAGGGTTGGATTGAAGCCTAGATTAGAATGATTGGAGGATGTGATGGGATTGATTCTACACCAAGTTCCAGAGTTTAAGGGACGTAAGGTGTTGACAATAAGATTTTTCTAGATTTGGCAATTTTCAAAAATTGTCAATTTTTTCCATTTTAGGAAACTTCACAGTCATACGTTTGAGAGTTCAGTTTTTTCCAAAAAAATACTAGAAACTAAGATAGGATGAATTTCCAACTAACATCCCAAATTTGAGACATGCATTTCGAGTTATTGACAAAAATGATTTTTCAAAAATTGAAAAAAACACTAAATTGCAATTTTTAGGGTCAAGATGAAAGTTTGAGGCCCCGAAAATGTGGCGAGACAGGGTCCAATCGACTCAAGGTTGGTTTGGAATCCACATGCCACCTCATAATAGAACCACCTATAAAATTTCAGCTCAAATGGACACCTGAGTCAAAAGTTATGGCCTCTGGAAGTTTCAGCATAAAAATCAATCAGCAAAGATGAAGTGGGAGGACAACAAGATGGATAAATTAGTTGAGTACGCCCCCAAAAGAGGGCTAAATAGTGGGTGGGAAAAAAAAAGAGGAGCAGGGGCCTTTGCTAGGGTCCCATGGAAGAGCGGATCCATCCGCGCCTGGGCAAGTCCTTTCATGTACGGGGGTGGGTTCGCCCGTGCCCGAGCGGGTCTGCCCATGGACAGGGGCGAGTCTGCCCGTGGCCGGACAGGTCTGCCCGCGGACCTGGGCGAGTCCACTTGAGAGCTTGGGTGGATCCGCCTACAGCCGAATAGGAGCCCGATCGGGAGCTCAGGCGGGTCCACCCATGGACTAGGGTAGGTCCGCCCAAGATGGGGCAGGTCTGCCCAGGGACCAGGGTGGGTTTTCCTGAGCTAGGGCGGGTCCACCCATGGACTAGGGAGGGTCCACCCGCGGGCTCAAGTGAGTCTTCCCATACTCAGGGAAAGGTTGTGCGAGGTCTTGGGTGAAGGCAGGGGCTAGGTCGGGGATCTGGGATTACTAACAAAAGGGGAAATGGATGAATGATGAGAAAGTATAGGAGATTGACAAGATGTGTAAAAGAAGCTAAAGTGATGATGATAAGATAGACAACATTGGATTGCGTGGGGAGTAGCCTATAGCTAGAGACCAATGACAAGGGATTATTAGATGGGATGAGGAGAATGAGATGAGGATTGAGAGATGAAAAGAATTGGTTGGATTGATGGATAGGAAGATAAGGATTTTGATGAGGAAAAGGTGACTAGATGGATAGATGAAAAGGGATGCTATGATGGATATAAGGATTGTTTGGAGGGATAAAAGATAAGGATGGGGAGATGGATATATTGATAAGTAGATCAAGATAGGGAAATGGAAGGGATTGCTATGATGGAATGAATGATTTCTCCAAGGACTATATCACAAAGGAATATAGATGCCCCCACTCTAGATATGTCATTTGTGATGAGGCATAAAGGATGCAATAGAGAAGGATAGGAAAATAAAGGAGTGAGATGGATGAAGATAGGATACATGGATAAGGAAGGGAGATTGAAGGTAGCATGATGGGTGGATAAGGAAGGTAGACAAGTGCAAATGAGGATTAGGATAGTGTGCAGATGAGGGGAATGTATGCTAAGAGGTTCCCAAAGCATGTTTATATGTTTGCCCCTATCGTTATCAAGATCACAAGGAGGATGGAAGGATTGGAATAATCGAAATGGTATAACGAGGGCTTGAAATGGATGAATGACTCTTATAACATGGGAAGGAAGACTTAGAATGAGTGAACGAGTGCTCATAATGGATGAATGAGTAATCAGAATGAGTAAACGGTGACTTGGAATGGACGAAGGACTCTCAGAATGAAGAGATAAAGGTTCAAAATGGATGAATTTTTACTCAGAATGAGCAAATGAATGGTCAAGATGGCACAACGGGAGTTCGAGATGATAGAAGGAGGTTCAAAATGGATTAACATTTACTCAAAACGAGTAAACAGATGATTGAAATGGCTAAATGAGAGTTTGAGATGATATATGAAGGTGTAAAGTGGATGACTATTTACTCGGAATGAGTAAATAGATGATCAAAATGGTAGAACAAGAGTTCAAGATGATAGAGAAAGGTTTGAAATGGAGGAACGTTTACTCAAAATGGGGAAACGAGTGATTAGAATGGAAAAAAAAGTGCGTGAAATGATGAAAGGGGTGTCTAAAATGATGAAACAAGTGATAAAACTAACTAGTCAAGGGTCAGGCCTGCCCCTAGGATGGGTCAAGTCTGCCTGTGTAGGGAAGGTCCACCTGTCGAGAAGGCAGGTCTGCCTAAGGAGCAAAATCTGGTCAAACTTGGCTAAAACAGGCTGAAAAGGGTTGCTTCAAAGGTCAGGTCCGTCCCTAGATGGGTCAGGTCTGCCTATGTAGGGCAGGTCCACCTGTCAGGAGGGCAGGTCTTCCTAGAGAGCAAAAGTTTGTCAAAATTGGCTAAAACAGGCTGAAAAGGGTTGCTTCAAAGGTCAGGTCCACTCTTAGATGGGTCAGGTCCGCCTGTGGAGCAAAAGTTGGTCAAAAATGGTTAAAACAGGCTGAAAAAGGTTGGCTCAAAGGTCAAGTTCACCCTTGGATGGGTCAGGTCCACCCCTGGACAGGTTTAAACTTGAATTTTGAAAAGATGACTAAGGAAAAGGACCCAAAACACAACAAACATCAATCAAAAGGATATGGATGAGTCAATTAATTAGATAATCACTAGTTTCACACAAAGAAGACAATTCAGACAACACAATCCTAAATCTAGTACAAAAGGTATGGCCTACAAATTCTTCTATTCTAGGATGAACATGGTTGCTAAGGAGTCCTCAATATACACCCGGTACGTGAGGCCCAAACTGTGAACACCAACCCATTACAAGCATGAGTTGGGAACCTTAGCGAGATACTAAAGGCTTGGACCAACTCTTCTTGTCATCCCGACGCTTCACCAATTACAATGTGGTTGGATTGAGGTACAACTTTCACTCTCCCTCCTTTATATACCCTGCCAGTACGCGTGGTTGGAATCGTCCCTTGGGGTGATGAAATCCCCAAGCAGGTCTCACTAAGAAAAGAAAAAGAGGATGACTCAAAGGACTTGGAAAGCTACAATTTCTCCTCACCCAGGATCGCCAAATGGCACAAGGGGATTGGATATGTCAAATATCTTACCAACAAGCACTACAAATAAGGTTAATTGACACCCCTAGTTAAACTATGTGCCTAAGTTATGTATGAAAACAAGCAAAAATTGATAAATAACTAACCCTGCAAGGAAAATCGTTAGTGAGTCTCATCCTTGTTCCTCGCCAAATGCCAATTAGATGCTTGCATAGACACAAAAAAAGCATGTTAGGGGGTTAGAAACACTTAAAATAGCGAAAAAAAGTGCTAAAAAATGAAATTTCACCTTTTGGAAAAAGTTGTCTAGGGCGGGTCCACCTATATGGAGGATAGGTTCGCCTATCTGGAGGGAAGATCCACCTATCTATAGGTCAGGTCCACCTGTCTGCAGGTCAGATCCGCCTGTCTATAGGTCAGGTTTGTCCCTCTATGAAAAATTTGCAAAAAACACTTTCTGGAGTCTGTGGAGGGCAGGTTTGCCCCTGGGCAAGGTCGGGTCTGCCTATGGAGATTAGGTCTGCTTATTGGTTAGGTCAAGTCTGCCCCTCGAGGTCAGGTCCACCCCTGGGTGGTCGGGTCCACCCCTTTGCAGGTCGGGTCCGCCCCTCTGCAACATGCACCTGCAAAAAGTGAAAAAACAACAAAGGTGAAAGATAGAGACCCGTTTGTGGGTCCCACCGGATGTGCTAGAAATGTGATAGGGTGGAAATACTTGTTAGAAAATAAGAAGCAAACAAAATATTTCAAATAACTATAAACACCCTACACCTCAAGATTAGCCTAGTTGGATTCAAAACAAAATAAAAACAACAAATAGAGTGGATTCACCTTGTCTTGAATTGATCCTTTGGTTGGACCCTCGATCTTTGATGTTGTATGCTCCTTTGGTGGCAAGAGATGCAAGCTATGAGATGAGATGATGATGGAAAATGAGTGAAAATGGATGCAAGTATGAGAATTTGGCTAAGTATGACTCAAGAGAAAATTTTGCAAGAGTTTGGCTAGCATAATGATCTCCCCCCCAAAATGAGAGAAAAGAGGGGGTATTTATAGAGAATTTTAAATCCTCTAGAGAAATGGATGGCTGAGATTGAACCAACATGGCTAAGATGTAGTGCTATGGTGAGTTGAGAACTCACAAGCTCTCATATCTTGACATGTGGCATGTGAAGTGGGTTGAAAAGGATGATGTGTACATGAGTTGGAAGGAGAGTACATGACATGGAGGTACTACATAGTACCTTGGGATTGGGATAAGATCTTCTCATAAAGGAGGTCCTTGTCCCCATGTGGGTGAAAGGACATGTGAAGAATTAAAAATTCCTCAAATATCCATATGGGGATGAGAGAAAGAATTTAAAATTCCTTGGAATGCATTGGGGGATTAAATGTGAATTAAAAAATCATATGGGGAAAGGGGTGCCTTCTCCAAAAGGATAAAGTATTTAATAAGGTTGACTTAGGACAAATGACATGGAGATTAGGTTGAACTAATTAAGTGATTAAGGTTGTGCAAGTACTTGATTAGACAAATTAATGACATATTAGAGGCAAGTGGAAGAAGGGGAAGGGTTCACATGTGACTTGATGTGACAAGTCAAAGATCACACGGGGAAGAGAAAAATGAATTTAATATTCCTTGGAAGGATAAAAGGAATTAAAAATTATTTGAGAGGTTGATTAGGCTAGTTAATGAAGGATTAGAGGAGGGTTAGGTGGCTAAGAGAGATTAGAGGCCAACTTGCAAAAGTTGGAGGATGTGACACATCCTAATCAATGATTAAGAATGTGCACATCCTAATGATGAGATTAGAAGATGGATTAGGATTAGATAAAAATGATGGAGGATGTGACATATGAGGAATTAAATAAATGTCATATTTATTTAATTCATCTGATGAAAAGGAGGATTAAATAGATCAAGTATTTATTTATTAATTAAATACCTTAGGGATTTTGTAGAATTAAGGATATTAATTAAATAATAGCAAAATTACTTAATTAATGAAAATAAGGGAATGCTTAGATGAAAGGGGATAAATTTGAATAAATTAAGTGTCCAAATTTAGGTGTCTACAATAGTCATCAAGCCCTTCAACCATGTTTTTATTTTTCAAAGTTTTTAAACCTTTTTCTCCAATGTGGCCAAGCCTATGATGCCAGAGCATAGTTTTTTCTGTTGGAAGTTTAACTTCCATAGAGTTTGCACTATCAAGAAATTTTTCCTCCTCTCCATGAGCAACCTTTTGTGACTTTGTAGAGACATTGTTGCATTAAACAAAAAGTGTGTCCAACTTATACAAAGTACCAATTCGAGCACCCCTAGCTAGCACCATCGAGCCTCTAGTCATTTTATAGCCATTTTCTAAGAATGAGAATTGCACTCCAACATCATTTATCTTACTTACAAAAAGTAAATTTTGAGCGAGACTTGGTATATGCATTACATCATTAATTCCCTTCACTCTTCCATTAGGGAACTGAATTCTGACTCTTCCATGACCAACTATTTCCAAAGATGAATCATTTTCCAAGTACACCTTTCCACCATTGTGTTTTTCATACTTTGTGAACCAGTCTCTATGAAATGTCATGTGGAAAGATTCTCTATAATCAATCATCCATTCATCATATGATGCCCGAGTTGCCAAGGCTACAATGAAGGAATCTGTATCACTCTGAGAAGAATCATTGTAAGAAGAATTCTTCTTTTTCTCCTCTTTGCAATCCTTTCAGACATGACCAAGTTGCCCACAATTCCAACACTTCACCTTGGACTTCTTGCTTGGATACTTTGATCTCCCTTCTAATTTCAATTTTGACTTCTTGTCCTTCTTGCCTTTGTCTTTCAATCTGCCTCAAACAGCAGGAGCCTCATTTTCCATCTCATAATATTTCCTTCTCATCTTTTCTAATAACAAAGAAGCAACAACATGATCTTCCATCTTAAAAGTGGATGTCGTACTCCCAATATCCATCACCAAGTGATCCCAAGAATTTGGAAAAGAACATAACAATAGCATACAATGATCTTCTTCATCAATCTTCACACCCACATATGCTAGCTGAGAAATTAGCATGTTAAAAGAATTCAAATGATTAGGAACAAATGCTTCTTCCTACATTTTCAAAGAGTACAACTTATTCACCAAGGACTTGCCTTGATAAATGTCTCCCAGTATTTTCCATAAAGAAGATGCACTCTTATCTTCATGAATTTTTAAAAGAACAAAGTTTGCCAAACAGGGTCTTATAAACCCTTTTTATTTTCTGTCGGTGAGGTCCCAATATTCTTGCTTCATGCCAAAAGGTTTCATTCCAAACATAGCAAGCCAAAGATCATGATCAACCAACAAATCTTCCATTTTGAGTTTCCACAACTCAAAATTATTGCCATTGAATTTCTCAATTTCAATCTTTCCTGATGTACTTGCCATTGCCATCACAATCTATAATTTAAATTACCATACTTCTACAAGACTCCCACTAAAAAAAATTGACACAAAAAACCAACCTACCCACAAGGATAACACAACTAGCTAGGCTTTGATACCACTTGTAAGGAAAGCTTAAGGTGCAGAAAAAACTCTTCTAATGTCAAACCTTAGAGAAGAATGCAGATATGTCTTTGCATTTTTCAATTACAGTTCATTATGATGCACATGAAAAGAATAATAGAATAAAAACATACACAATTGAACACTAGATTTACGTGGGAAAACCCTTATGGGAGAAAAACCCACCACACCAAAGAAAAATCTCTTGTATTACAGTAATTAAATTGCATACAAGTTACAGAATCTCCTTTTAGATAATTAAACTCACAATAGCAAAATTTCCTTGATCAACCTCATACAAAACAAATTTTGATCACTTCGTTATGTCCCATTGCTACAATGCACATATAACATATAATGAAGAACACACACTGATCATTTGACCATTGGACCATCAAACCCATAACAACTACAACATGTTGCAATGTATAGCAACAACTATGACGATTCATTCTCTGTACCAACAGTTCAGTTCAGTTTCCATTGTTGAGCAACTTTCAAACTTCCTAGTCATCAAATGGGCATCTCCAAGTCAACACTATTCTCTGCTAATCGGTGTACACCTTAGTAGTCCACCAAGTCTGTGCTCGTTCACCCATGGTCCTTCTACTGCACTACCGCTTGACAGGTTGAAGACTCCCACGGTATGGCGGTAACCACACTACTGTTAGACAAGTTGAAAGCTCCTGAGGTACATCGGTATTCTACACTACCACTAGATAGCTAAGAGACTTCTGCAGTATGGCGGTATCACCACACTACAACAGATCTCTCACCATCACCTATCAGTACATCGGTACAATCATGAAAGTGACAACAATTTTGGGTTGCTCGGTGACAAAAGCAGGGTTATACCAATGAGTTTGAGACATATTTTCTCAACAACAATTTATCCTAGGAACAAGATATATTTATTGGAGTATAAGAACTCCTAATAGGAGATGTTAGATCATGATGCCATGATTTGTTTCTAATACTGCAACTTTGGAGCTTTGAAGTTTGTTTTAGTTCTCTTGGTATTGAGTAATTTTTTTTCTTAGGAGATTTAAGAGATTAAAATGTTGTTGTTGGATATTAGCATGGATTGATTGATTGTAGGTGCTCTTGGATACTTGGAGACTTGGGTGAGGCTAGAGTTCTATTATGTTTAGATACATTTGTTGAGATATTTACTATTTGATACTTGGAGACTTGGGTGAGGCTAGAGCTCTATTATGTTTAGATACATTTGTTGAGAGATTTACTATTTGATGGGGTTTTAGTAGGAAGACCAAGGATTTTTTACTTGGATATGGACATGATTTCATAATGGTCATATAGAGGATATTTTTCTTAGAGATAGTCACTATGGCTTTTTTTATCCTAGAGGATCAATCTCATTCATCACTCTTGGTATACTTGGTGGATAATCATTTGATAGGTATCACCCACTTTATTTTTAGATGTATTATGTTGTATGTTTTTTCTTCTCATGGATATGGACCTTGAGCTATTATTTTTAGTTCTAGAGGATTAATTTGAGGATTTTTTTCCATGTTCATCTACGTATGCATATTAATTTGATTTATGAGGACTTTAAGAGATATTATTGGATTGATTTCATAGTTTTGATAATGAAATTTTGAATTTTATATTCCTTGATTAGATAGGATTGCATCCATATTGGTTCTAGATGAGATACATATGTTTTATTTATTTATTTATGAGATTTAATGGTTGAGTGTTAATGATTTTTAGTTGGGGTTGAGGAGGAGTGATGCAAGAGCATCTTGACCAAATCATGATTCCATGGAGGAATTTTTGAAGATTGATAAAAATTTGGTGTCTTAACCTTGTATAGGGTTGTATGTGTCATTTTTCACATGTATTAGAAGCATTAGGAGGTCATTGTGTCCTATTTTGCAATAAATGTAAAGAGTTGTCCGAAAAGTGCAAAAAATGTAAAAGATGTAAAATTGCACAAAAAAGATATAAACAAGGAATATGAAAGGTCACTTGGGTTTTAGGCATTGATAGGAAGTCAGAAATTAGGTAGGAGGTGAAGAGTTAGTTTTAAATTCCTTTAAAAATTCCATTGAAACTTTGTGGGTGATTGAAGATGAGAATTGGAATGAATAAAAATCTATGTTTTATGCATATTTTCTCATAAATTCTTTGTTTTATGCAGGTGTATGACTTTGTACAGGCCTATATGAATGTATAAGTGGTTTAATTTGATTTTAATCTCAATCACCTTCCATACAAACTTTGTTTCATGCAATTTGGTACAATTTTGAGTAAGATATTGTGATTTTTCAAAAATCAGCCATAACCATGTTCTAGGGTAATCAGTGAGTTTTCTAAATTGTGTTTCTCCTATTTTCACCATTGAAACTTTCTATAAATTGGTGGATAAGAATATTTTTATGTATTTTAAATTTTCACAAAGTTACAGTGCATGGGAACAAGGTTTGGGGCAGTTTCTAAGAAGCCCTAGTTCTGTAAATTGTTCAATATGACTGGTAATTCTGTGTACAAGGAGATTTTTTCAGAATTTTGATTAAGCTAAGAGTTATTCTTGAGTATTTATTTTTTATATGAGTTGAATGGATGTAATTGAAACCCTTTTCTTTTAGGTTTTGGTGAATTTGAAAGAATTTGAGTCAATTTAATGGTCTGCCCTATTATGACAGTCACATGGTGGAGTAAAAGATGAAGGTTTAGAATACATGTTTGTTGGAATACCATGTATAAATATTGGGAAATGGTTCCTACATGTTGCATAGCTATATTTATGGATGTTTGAATCATTAATAAGTGAAATAAGCTTTGAAATGAGAAGTTGTTTATTGATTGCCCTGTTATTGGCAATGATGTCACAGTCCTAGTTTGGACAAAATTCGCTGTGTTTGACATTTTCTTCTTTGAAGGGCTATAATATTATTGAAGAGTTATTCAAATAAAGTGTTTCCAATGCCATGGAACTAAGTTAAGAGTTAAGTGAGCCTTTGTTATAGTATGTCAAGTTGAATGATCAAAGGAAACCTAAATTGGGCCTAGTCGTTGGTTATGACAGTCTACTTTGTGGAGTTATCTTATTTGAGATGGGTAAGTTGTAAAATGGTTATGAGACAATAATTTTAGTGTTGATTAAGGTGTTTTGAAGGATCATGGAGTGGTTTGTGTCTTGTTCTATATTTTGGTTTGTTGAAAGAAGATTTTTGTGAAAGAAGGTGAGTCTTAATTGAAAGGATAGTCAAAGATTGTTTGAGATTTTGTCAAGGAATGTTTTGAGGTTTGTTAAATGATATTGAGAAAGTGAATTTATTCCTCTAGCATTGCATAAAATTGGCATCAGAGCACAAAAGGTGTTGGGTAGAGAGTTTTTTTTTTGGGTTTTGTGTTGTGGTTGTGTGCAAGTTAAGAACCTGGTTGTTGTCAAGAGAAGGCATGGAAAGTTAAGAGGAAAGTTGAGTAGAAGAAAGGAGAGACTTTCTTAGAGACCATCTAAAAGATGGAAATATTAAAAAGGAATTTGTAGGTAGAGGAAGAAAGGAAGAGACATGAGAAGATTGACAGAGAGGTAGCAACATTAAAGCAAGAGATGAAAATATTGGATGTAGAGTTCAGTCATTTTTATGCAAAGTCCATGATGAAGATGGAGCAAATGATTAAGCAGATGAAAATTTGGCAATTGAATATCAAAAAAAGAGTTACATTACCCATTCAAAAGATAGCAAAAAGAAGAAGAAGGCAAATAAAGGTAAAAGAGAAAGAAGAATTTGAAGGAAACAAAGACATGGAAGTTAATTCCAAGCATGAAGATGAAAGAGTAATAGAGGTAAAGAACATTATTTCAGAGGGAGAAGATATTGAGTTGGTGTCAAGATTGGAGGAAGAGATGATCAAATATGAGTTGATCTTGGAGACTTTCAAAGAGCTGAAGAATGATGAAGGTATTGTGGTAGGATTAATATATCATTTTTTTGTTGTACTAATTCATTGGACAAGGAATATTTTGCAAATTAAGATACACCAATTTGGAGAAGGACAAGGGGTTGGGATGAAAATTGAGAAGCAACAGAGTGTTGGAAACCAAGATAGAGGACTGATTTTCCTAGACAAAATGAATCCTAAGGTGAAAATGAAGGTGATGAAAGAAGTTTCAAGGTCAAGTAGAGGTAGAGCATGCAAGAGATGAAGACATGTTGACAACTTCAAATCCAAGTGGACTTGGAAATTTTCTTGGCTGGGAGAATGATGTAGGAGCATCTTGACTGAATCATGATTCCATGGAGGAATTTTTGAAGATTGATAAAAATTTGGTGTCTTAACCTTGTATAGGGTTGTATAAGTCATTTTTAACATGTGGGCGGGTGCATGAAGTTGGTCACACTTTTGTGGCCAAATGGAAAAAAGTTTTTGAAAAGAGATAACGCGAGCGCATTATGTGGTTTTAAAAGCAAAAAAAGAAGTGAAAACTATATCATTTTCTATTTACTATTTCTTAGCTTTTCCCACGGCCAAAAACCCTCACTTTCACGCTTGCATTCTAGGAGGAAGGATTTCTAAAAATTTCATCAACAACAGTTGGATTTTCTTAGCAAATATGGCGCCACGACGATGAAGAGGTGCGAGAGGTAAGTATTGTTTGTTATTTGTTTTGAATTTCTTAGTTTGAAATTGATTTTGTTTGTTTTAGGTTAGATTTGATTGTTTTTTTTAAATTTGTAGGAAATCCTGCAAATCCTCAACAAGAAGAGGAGGAAAATCCTCAATAGAAAAATCCTCAACAAAATCAACCTCAACAACAAAATCAACCTCCCCCACTAATCACTCAATACCCTCCTGGCACTCAAGAAAATTTGAGGAGTGAAATTGAGAACAATAAAAAACAACTTGAGGATCTTATCAGTAGGTTGAGTGATCCAAATGCTTCAACCACAGAAAGAATGCTTCTAGAAAATTCATTGAAAGAGATGTTAAAAGATGTAGATGCAATTACCCAACAAATATCTAGATGGCAAGATAGGAGGCAGGCAGCTAGGGCATATTATGTAGACAAATTATCATATAAACAAGTAAAAGATTTAAAAATTACTAAAGGTGATTTGTGCTCTCTATTCACTGACCCTAAAATAAATCAAAATATTACCCTCAATGCAAAGAGGTTTCCTATTCATTGGTGCCACCACCAAGAGATTAGGAACCATTTTTATGATAGATGGTATTTGGTCTTTGATTACCCACCGTGCAATAATTGTGAAGTCCCCCAATATTTTCTTAGGAAACTATACAGTGAGTTTGTATTGAACCAAATCCCAAATTATTTTGATATGAGGGAGTTCAGGGGAGAGGTGGGGTTTAGCTCAGGATAAGCCCGGTGCATAGCCGAATCCTCGTAGCAAGGGAGATGACCTCTCGCTAGGCAGCCTCGTGAGCACATTGTGATGCCTGCCATTGCGAAGGAGAGTGCCGACATAGAGACATTGCAGGCGATCACAATTTTGACCCAGAGTGTTATCCATCACACTAGCCCTATTGTACAGTGCCATCCAAGGGAGTCTTCAGGTGGTGGCCTTTGAACCCATGTGTGTCAATCTTGCGGGGTGACTTGTTCATATGACCCTACCAGGACTCAAGAGGGTGGTACGCAGGATCCATATGCTACTACGTAGCCTGATCCATATGCATCTACGGGGATGGAGAGGATGGCTGACATTTTGCATGATGCATATGGCATTGACACTCAGGTAAAATTCAGCAAGTTCATTGAATTTAATTTATTAAATTTTGATTGTGAAATGCAAGATTAACTAATTTAGTTTTATTATTTTAATAAAATTTTAGGGTCACAGTGTTGAGACTGGATACACCAGTCCTCCCCCTACTTATTTTTGCAGTACACCTATCAGTGGATTATGTAACTAGTAAACAATTATAAATTTATTACATGTTAATAGCATTGTTTTACGAATGGTATTTTAGTATTTGATTTTGGATGTTGAATAGGGTAATGTTGTAGGTTTCAAGGAAACACCTCCTAGTGCCGATAGAATTTGCTCAAGCGTTCATAGAGGTAATATAGAATAAAGAGAACTTAACTAATGAATTCTAAGTTTAATAGATTTGTGTAGTTTATATTCATATTGTTGGTTACGTTGCATTACACATCATTCAAACTCAAAGCATTACTTCAAATTCGATAACTAATCATCAGAAATATATAGTTTAATACTTGTACTCAAAATTTTGTTCATTAGATCTCATACATTATAAGTCATCACATGGATCGCTATTGTAACATTTTTATGATTGAATAATTTGTTGTTTTATTTTCAAATGTTGGTGATAGAAACACCGCCAAACGTTACGAGGGCAATGGATATTGGTGTTTCCTCTGCTATACAATCCTCGATGGCTCTAATAGGGGAGGTATGAGGCAAATTACTAAATTCAATTTACATTAGTTGTTATAGATGAACTAGTTCTAGTGAAAAATCAAACCATTATTGATTCATAGTTTAATTCCTATTTGGATGGTTTATACAGGGCTTGAGCACGCCTCAGTATTGGCATGAAAATATTTCCATCGAGGAGAGTGATCGTGAGATGGCCGTAAGTGATTATTTTGTTAAATATATCAATTTTTATAATGTAATTTCTATATATTAATGTCTTTACTTCTTATTGTAATAGTTAAAACTTCACCAGGAGCTAAACCCTAGGAGGAGCAGCAGGAGCACTCCTTGAGCATAGCAGAAACAGGTGAGAATTATCGCCATTGGATCGCCAAGCAAATGGAAAGAAAATTGTATTTGAACTAGAGCATGGAGAGAAATGAATTTTGAATGCAGAGCCCTTTGTTGTATGCCTACATGGCAATTTTGTGATTTTGTATTGGATATATTTGACATTGTATGCCTATATGGCATTCTCGTAAGCCTATATGGCTATTTTGTAACTATATTTTATACTTATATCGACATATATTGATGTATGCGTACATGGCTATTTTCTTAATACAAATATTTTTTATCGATGGTGTCCATATTTGCATTATAAATTCATGGTTAAATAGATACGAGTTATGTGTATTCAAGTGTATACTTTACAACTTACGCACATATGCTTTTTGACTTACGTATGAACATCGAAAAGTGTGAAAATTTTTGTGTGGAAGTCAAACGTAAGCCAATTTTGCAATTCATAGTTCTTGCATACTTGATCTTATGGACTTATTCCTTCCTAGCACATATTGTGAATATTTCTCATTTGGTGCAGAAGATAGATTCCTCATTTTTGAACCACTCATAGCAAAGAGATCACAATAAGACTTTATCATTGGAACACTACTCCATACTTCTCTTGTCTAGACCATAAAGGATTGAAAATTCTTAATTTGATGCAATGATAGTCCTAAGATGAGAATTTATATAACCATGCCTATTTTGAAACTTCGCAGCTAATACTGCATCAACAAGAACTTAAGAAGTGTTGCATAAGAGTGTTAGGTTTGATAGGCCTTCTCTTCCCTAAGGGAGGAGCGCCTGCATCTTGAATTTTGAACAAAATTTTAAGAAGCAAACATTTTACCTAAAAGCTTCAAACCTAGATGACATATTTGGCTAAGTCTATCTTGAAAATTATCAATGCATTCAAACTCTAAAGGAGATTCTCCCTAAAAAGAAAACTTTACCCTTTTTCCCAAGGAAAGAAATTGCAACAAGTTGCATGATTTATCTTATTTCTTTCTCACAATTCCTGGTCAATCATTCATGGCTCAGGATAGTTCTATTCCAAGGCAAGGACACCCAAAAAATCACTGAGATTCTTCTACGATCTGCAAGAAAAAGGTTTTGGCTCTTTCATAATGTAAATAATTATGTAACACTGTTTTCTTGTTTCCTTCCACACAGAAAAATGTTCACACTTTTTAGATTGATCAATGATCAATAATGGCTAATTGTAAACACTTGACATTTTTATGTTTGAACTTTAATTTATAATTTTTATCATGACATTCGAGTATCACTAATATTTTAATATTTGACTATGAAAGTGGTGGTGTATTTTTGCTATGTTATTTGACTATTAATATGGTGGTGTATTTTGAACTTAATTACTGCTACAAATATGTATATATTTATGATTTTTTTATGTTTTTGTATTACCGAACCCAAAACGAACCCAACCCCCAAAAAAATATCCTGAACTGGGGAACCGGGTTCTTGAACCCGAACCCAAAACCGAACCGGTAACTTAGTAAAAAATAGATTTTTGTAGTTTATATTCATAACGTTGATTACATTGCATTGCGCATCTGTCAAACTCAAAGCATTGCTTCACATTGCAAAGCTAATAACTAGATGTTGATAGATGAAAAAATTTCAATTACAATATAGTTTTTACAAAGTCAACCTAAGCAGTCATGCAATTACTTCACATTGCATAACTAATAACTAGGAGCAGCTGCCAATTGCATTTGCTTGTCATGGAATTCTATGAGACCACATTTGAGGAATTTTTTCAAACAATTCACTGCCTTGTCTATACTACCACATTTTTGATACATTTCTACCAAAGCATTTTATCAAATAGTTCAAGTGTTGCCTTGTTGCTATGGCTAAAAGCCTAAAAGAAGTGCTTTCAAACAACCTATGGATGCTTGGAAAAAATCTATCAAAAGCATAATAGTAAGCAATATCATAGACAAGGCAGTGAACTCTTTGAAAAAATGCCTCAAAGAAATGAGGTCTCATGACTTGATGGAATGCCATGACAATCAAAAGCATTTGATTGTCATGGAATTCCATCAGGTCATGAGACCTCATTTCTTTGAGGCATTTTTTCAAAGAGTTCACTGCCTTGTCTATGCTAACACATTTTTCATACATGTCTATCAAAATTTTTTATCAAACAGTTCATTACCTTACTGCTATGGCTAAAAGCCTAAAATAGGTGCTTTCGAACAAGCTATGGATGCTTAGAAAAAATCTATCATAGCATAATAGTAATCAATAGCATAGACAAGGGAATTAACTGCTTGAAAAAAATGCCTCAAATAAATGTGGTCTCATGGTGGTGGCATGCCATGATAAGAAAATTGTTGTGGATTGTCATGGCATTCCATCACCACGAGACCACATTTCTTTGAGGCATTTTTTCAAACAGTTCGCTGCCTTGTCTATGCTACTACATTTATCATACATGTTTACCAAAGCATTTTATCAAACAGTTCACTTCCTTGTTACTATGGCTAAAATACTAAAATAGGTGCTTCCAAACAAGCTATGGATGATTGGAAAAAATCTATGAAAGCATACTAATAAGAAATAGCATAGAAAAGGCTGACAAAGTGTTTGAAAAAAGCCTCAAAGAAATGTGGTCTCAATGGTGGTGATGGAATCACCGCGATCCATATCAATTTTCTTGTCATGGCATTAGATCATGCCATTCCATCACCATGAAACCACATTTCTTGGAGGCATTTTTCAAAGTTCAACTGCCTTGTCTATGCTAACACATTTTTCCTTACATGTCTATCAAAGCATTTTTATCAAACTGAGTTTATTGCCCTTCTTTGCTATGGCTAAAAGCCTAAAAGCGAGGGTACTTGAACAAGCTATGGATACTTGGAAAAAATGTATCAAAGCATAATAGTAAGCAACAAGCTATGGTCTCATGTGGTTTTTTCAGCAAAATCAATGTGATTTTTATTCACATTTTTCACATGAAAATCGGTACGTGAACCCGATTTTTGTATTATGGAGCTATATTAAGTTGCCACTTCCAAAACCAATGTAACAATGATACAAAATAATGTTTGAGACTACAAGAAGGCATCAAAATGGCTAGTGTACTAAACAAATTCTTATGATTTATGAATAATGTTGATAACTCTACTCAGTTGGCTTCTTTTTTCAAAATCATACAAATTGAACCTAGCATCAATAGACTCTATATATCAAGCTACCATAATTCAAGTTACAGGCCCATATCAACGAGACCTGTTTGAACAATAGGAGAGGAATGACCTATTTCAACATACTACCTCAAACCCTTAAAGGCCGATCGATCTAGTTGAGCGTGGCTTCGGAGAAATTACGTGTGTTTGGAGTGCGAAGAGAGACCATGCACTAGCATAAGAATTTCCTACTGGGATCGTTGGAATAGTCCATTTGGTCACATAGGTTGTATAACAAAATTGCACCACCTTGCAACTTTTCCCTTTGCTTGCATTTGACACTTTTCCATCATCGGCGGACACCCACTTGGAAAACCACTCACGAGATAGCGGGAGAGGTTATTGTAGAGGGACCCAACTTGTGATCCCATAGGATTAGGCGAAATTTTCTAAGCATCCGCGATTGTCCGAGTAACCTCATGTTGAATTTTGTAGCCATTTTTCCCTTTGGACCCTTAAGGGATCGATCTGATTGAACGTAGCTCAGAGTGATTCCGTGTGTTTGGGAGTGAAATCGGACCATGCCTAGCATAAAAATTCCTATTCAGACATGTTGGAACAGTCTGTTTGCTCACACGAGTTGGAAAATGAAAGTTGCATGACTTTGCAACTTCCCACTACTTGCATTTGACACTTTTTCCATCAACTGAAAATTGGACACCACGGGAAAACCATTCCGAGATAACGAAAACCGAGAGAGGTTATTGTAGAGGGTCCCAACATGATCTCATAGAATCAAATGAGAAGTTTCTAAGAATCATGATGTCTGAGTAACCTCATGCTGAAGTTTGCAGCCATTTTTCCCTTTGGACCCTTAAGGGATCGATCCGGTTGAACGTAGCTCGGAGCAATTCCGCATGTTTGGGTGTGAAAGAAGACCATGCCCAGTGTCAAAATGCCTATTTAGATGCATTGGAATATTTTGTTTGGTCACACGAGTTGCAGAACAAAAGTTGCACCACTTTGCAACTTTCCACTGCTTCCATTTGACATTTTTTCCATCAACTGAAAACTGGACACTACAGGAAAACCACTCTGAGATAATGAAAACTAAGAGAGGTTATTGTAGAGGGGCCCAATACAATCCCATAGGATTAGGCAAAAAGTTTCTAAGCATCACGGTGTCCGAGTAACCTCATGCTGAAGTTTGCAGCCATTTTGCCCTTTAGACCCTTAAGGAATCGATCTAGTTGAACGTAGCTCAGAGTGATTCCGCATGTTTGGGTGTCAAAGAGGACCATGCATAGCATAAAAATGCCTATTCAAATGTGTTGGAATAGTCTGTTTGGTCACACGAGTTGCAGAACGAAAGTTGCATCACTTTGCAACTTTCCACTACTTCCATTTGACACTTTTTCCATCAACTGAAAACTGGACACTACGGGAAAACTACCCGAGTTAACAAAAACTGAGAGAATTTATCGTAGAGGGGCCCAACACAAACTCATATGATTAGACTAGAAGTTTCTAAGCATCACGGTGTCTGAGTAACCTCATGCTGAAGTTTGCAGCCATTTTTCCCTTTGGACTCTTAAAGATCGATCCAATTGAACGTAGCTCAGAGTGATTCTGCATGTTTGGATGTGAAAGAGGACCATGCCTAGTGTAAAAATTCCTATTCAGACATGTTGGAATAGTCTGTTTGGTCTCACGAGTTGCAGAACAAAAATTGCACCACCTTGCAACTTTCCACTACTTACATTTAACACTTTTTCCATCAACTAAAAATTGGACACCACAGGAAAACCACTTCGAGATAATGAAAACCGAGAGAGGTTATTGTAGAGGGTCCCAATGTGATCCCATAGAATCAGATGAGAAGTTTCTAAGCATCACGGTGATTGAGTAACCTCATGCCGAAGTTTGCAGCCATTTTTCCCTTTGAACCCTTAAGGGATCGATCTGGTTGAACGTAGCTCAGAGCAATTCTGCGTGTTTGGGTGTGAAATAGGACCATGCCCAGCATAAACATTCCTATTCAAATGTATTGGAATAGTCCATTTGGTAACACGAGTTGGAGAACGAAAGTTGCACGACTTTGTAACTTTCCACTGCTTGCATTTGACACTTTTTCCATCAACTGAAAACTGGACACCACAGGAAAACCACTCCGAGATAACAAAAACCAAGAGATTTTATTGTAGAGGGTCCCAACATGATCCCATCGGATTAGACAAGAAGTTTCTAAGCATCACGATGTCCGAGTAACCTCATGCTGAAGTTTGCAGCCATTTTTCCCTTTGGACCCTTAAGGGATCGTTCCGGTTGAACGTAGCTCGGAGAGATTCCGTGTGTGTGGGAAAATTCTGAAACCTAGTGGAATAGTGGATTTAGGGGTCCTCTTCATGTTGCAATTTGTTTCAGAGCAAAATATGGAGGTTTGCAAAAGTTATCTAATGCCCTAGGTCAGTTTTTCCCTTGTAAATGTATGAAAATGGTCTTTAGAATGCACTTTGCATAATTTTCTAATAAGTTACTACAGTGTTGGGAGTCAAGAAAATTGAGTTCTAGTGAAGCCCTAGGTTGGGTATGTGAGTTTTCCTAGAGAAAATGAAGGCTATAGGTTGTGTATTGGTGAATTTGTGAAGGGACTGAGTGTAGAAAGGTTTGGAGGGTTTGTGCAGACTTGGGAAAAGATGTTTTTAACTTTGGTTTGAGTTTTTGTGGCCAGTAGAGTGGAGTTACAGAGAAACCCTAGGTTTTAGGGTGAAATATGAGGGTTTTCTAGAGCAGCACATTAGAAGACCTATACAAAATAATTGATCAAAGAATCTATGGTTTTGTAACACAATTTGAGACTGTCTAAGAGATCTTGTGGTGGCAAGAAGTTTAAAGAGTACTTTGTGTGTAAAATTGGGCTAATTCTAGTAGCCTTTGAGCAGGGTGACTTGAAGTTTCTTTGTGTTGTTGCATAAGAATATCATGTGTAAGCTTGGTTCAGTGTTTTTGATGATGTATGGATGCTATTTGGATGCTGAGTTGGTATTCTTACAACCTTCTCTAAAGGATAGGTCTATTTATTGTTACTAGTGAATTGGGAAGCCATAGTGTTGATTTGATGAAAGTTGTGTTGGAAACTTGAATCTGAGTTGGAACTTGATTCCTTGAGCCTGATTATGTGTTCCTCCACCTTGATATTGCATCATAGGGGTGTTGGGGTGTGCCTTGAAAAGTTGAAAGCTTCCTTATGTAGGCCTAGTTAAGCCTTGTTTATGGCTTGTAAATCAATATTTTGATACGTTTGTTTTGGGTGTTTGATCTTGTGCTTTTGGGAACTTGTGGAGGATGGTATTAGGAGTATAAAACCATGTTTCATTGATTGGTCAATTCCTTTAATAATTTTTTATTTTTACTATCCTATTCAGTGAATGTTGCAAAGTTGCATTGGCTTGTGTAGAAGCCATGGAAGAGTGGATGTTTTTGGGTGCAAGGTCTATTTGTTTGGTCATGTTGTGTTGTGTGAAGAGTGTTTACATAATCCCCAAGTCCTATTGAGATGTCTAGTTGTATGAGTCAAGTTGAGTGGTCAAGTTGCATTGTTGAGAGGAATAATGAAGTTGGTGTGTGCATATAGAGTATTTGAGAGAAGCTTTTGAAAAGGAAGTTGCTTCTCCTGCCACTCTGCATCATAGTGGTATCAAAGCTTCAAGGAGTAGATTTTTTTTCATTTTTCAGGTTGTGAAGAGAAAGGAAGAAGTGAAGAGTTTGGTATTCAAAGATTCCTCCAAAGAACAAAGATATGGCTAAAGAGATGAAGGAGATGGTGAAAGTTTAAATGATGAAGAACTACTTGAATGGATTGTTGCATTAGATAATAATTTTGAATGTGATGAGGTTCCTGAGGAGCAAAGAGTAAGGATTGCAAAGACAAAGTTGCAAGTCCATGCTTTGGTATGGTGGGGCTACTTTCAATTTGAGAGGAGGAATCAAGGCAAGTCTAAAATCACCTCATGGGACAAAATGATATCAAAAATCAAAGGTAAATTCTTACCCAAGGATCATTAAGTTCAAATGTTTAAGAAATTGCAAAGCTTAAGACAGAAAGAAATGGATATTAAGTCTTATACTGGGGAGTTTTATAAATTAAGTTTAAGGTCTGGTCATCATGAGAATAAAGAAGAAAAAGTTGCAAGATATATTGGTGGTTTGAGATTAAACATACAAGATGAATTGGTTTTGGATAACCCTAGGAGTGTAGAGGATTGTTATCAAATGGAAATCAGAGGGGAGAAGAATCTTAAGAGGAGACAAGAGAAATCAGTGAGAGGAAGAGGTGGTATGATGCAGGAGCACCTTGACTCTGAAAAAAAAATTGTAAAGATTTGAGTTTTTAAAATATGAAGGAATTTTAAATGCCATTGTAAGTCATTGAAAGGTATTTAGGAAGTAAATAGAGTCAAAATACAAAAAAATTGTCATTTTTGTCCCTAGGTGATAAGGTTTCCAAAATTGTTCATTTGTTGTCAAAATTGGGAAAAGGAAAAAATTAGAAAAAAAAACACAAAAATCAAAATGTGAAGAGACAAAGTGGGAGAGGAAAGATTTTGGTCGATTGGAAACTGAAAAGGAACTTTCATAACTATTGTAAAAGCTATAAAAAGCATGAAAAGGCATGGAAAAAATAGAAGTTGAGTCTTTGTAATCAGATTTTGAAATAAAATCCCCTGTTTCTGAGTTTGCAGCACTTTCTCCATGGCTTTTATCTTATATTGGTAATTTAGGAACTTCAAAAGTTTAAATCCTTGTGTGATATCATTGTAGGTAGAGTTAGTTTCATTCACAAAGAATTTGGAAGGTTAGTTTTGAGAAATAAAAGAAGGAAAAGTAGTTTTCTGTGTCCCGGGCATTGATCCTCACTCTATGATTTTGAGTCTTATAAGGAAAATATTCTCCATCCCACCATTATAGGCTAGTAGAATGGTGGGATGGATGGTTTTTTATGTTTATTTAACATGTTTTTGAGTGGAAAGTGTGTCAAAAAGTAACAGGGAAGGCGCGGATATGAAGATAGCTGCTACTCCAAGAGGAAAATTTGAGTTGTCCATATGAAAGATGGTGCCTACAAGTTGGAACTGTTGGAATAGCATTTTTTTTTTATATCGATAAGGTTTATTATGTTTAGGAAGACTTATTTACAAGTGTTTGCAATAGTGGCAGGTGATTTGGAGGTTTGTAGATGATATTTCTTAAAAACCCTCACTTGCTTGTGCTTTAAAAGCCTATAAACAAGGGTTTACTATTTAATTATATTGTTGGGAATTTCTTACCTTGAAGATTGATGATTTATGAGTTTTTCCACCTGTATAAAGACTGTTTATGGTTGGTAAGTGATTTGGAGTTGTTTTAAAGGTGTCTCCTTTGTTAAATTGGCCTATTTGGAGCTCTTTAGTAACAAAGAAGTCAGGACAGCAGGTGTGTGTTCCAAAACAAGTGTACCTGAAAATGAGGTATGTTTTTAATGATAAAAATGGGTACTCAAAAATGTATTTATCCTATACAGATTCATTATGGTTTGCAAGTTACACCCGATTTGGTGTTTTGGCAAATTTTGGCCTTTTGAATGCAAGAAACTGAGATTTTGTGTAGACAGTGATTTGATTGTTTGGTTTGGGTTTGTAACTATCTAAATGATGATGAAAAATGTAACTCAAGGTCTAGAAGAAGTCCTGAAGCAAGGTTTTTCATTTTAATGTCTTGAACAATGTGGAATCATGGTGTTTTGAGTAAGCAAAATGGTGTTTTGACTGCTAAAAGCAAGGAATCTGATAAAACTATGTTTGTGAATATGATCTTGGTATTGTTTCAATTAGAATGATGATGATTACAGTGTCATGGAAGTCTAATAATAGGTTTGAAGGGAGAAGTGAATGAGTGGTGGTCTTTTTTCCTTGATTGAATCAAGTTAAATGGATGGTAATAGTGAAAGTTGTAGTGATTCAAAATTTCTAATAGTGTTATGATAAATTTGATGAAAGTGTGGATTACTGATTTGAAAAATTTATGATTGGTAGTCTTGTAGTCCAAAGTGAATTTGATGGATTTAGTTGAGTTGATAAGTGAAATTGGTGAAATGAATAGTGAATTTTGAAGAATTTGTCAATTGATCTTCTCCAAGATGAGTTTGGGATAGAAGTTCCCTATGTTTGTGTTGTTTAGCAATTGATATTGCATCAAATTGGTATTAGAGCTCATTTTTCAATCTGATATTGCATCATGGTCCTAATGCAAGAGGAAGAGGAATTATTTCTACATCAAATCAGCCAAATGAAGATCAAGAAGGAGCAAACAAAGGTAAAGATCACAATGTTGATTCTAGAGGTGGTTTTGGTTTTAGAGGTAGAGGAAGGTATAGTGCTAGTAGAGGTACTAATGATTTTGTAGGAAGGTGCTACACATGTAATGAGTTTGGCCATCCTTCATGAAAATTTCCTGAGAGGGTTGGTAGTTCATCAAGTGGAGACAAGAAGATTGATAGGAGAGAACAATTGGTTCAAGAGGAGTGTGAAAGCCATTATTCTACAAGTAAGAAGGTAGATCCTAAAGTAGAGGAAATGTTGATGGTGAGAAAGACAATCTTGAAAGCAGCAAAATAGGAAGCACCTTTGCAAAGGAAAAGCCTCTTCAACACTAATTGTAAGTGCAAGGACAAGGTATGTAGAGTGGTCATTGATTCTGGCTCAACTGAAAATATGGTGTCAATGTGAAATGGTAAACAAGTTAGGCTTGAAAATAATTCCTCATGAATGTCCTTATAAAATTTCATGGTTAAATGATGACCAATCTTTATTGGTGAATGAAAAGGTCGTTTTAGACTTTCAAATTGGTGTTTATCATGATAGTGTTGTTTTTGATGTGCTTCCAATGGATTGTTGTCATCTCATGTTAGGAAGACCTTGGCAATATGACAAGAGGGCATTGTATGATGGTAGGGAAAATACCTACACCATAGTCAAAGATGGTTATTCTTTTGTGTTAACTCCTCTTGTAGAAGATATCAAAGGTAAAGAATAGGTAATAATGTGTGGTAGGAAGGAACCTATAAATGTAACTCAGAAATTAAGGGTTTGAGAGTACAAAGAATGCAAGCTTGATCCATTCCACCTTCTATAGGTATTGTAACTCAGTGGAATAGATCATAATAGGTATGGTTAAATGTTTGGGGGTCTATTTTGTGCATGTGTGTTCATTTGAGTGAGTAGGAGTGATGCCTAGGGCTGGAAAAGTTAATTTTCCTTGTGAATTTGAAGGCTAGATGATGGGGTTTGTCAAAATGATGAAGAACTTGTTGATCTAATGAACTTTTAAGTTTGTGCAGGGTATTTGGAAGGTGTTTGATGCTTTGTGGGGGTCTGGAAAGGATTGGGAATATGACCTTCAATAAACCCTTGGGTTTTAGCATGTAAAAGGAGGGTTTGTTGAGACAACACTTTAGAATGTTTGTGCCTGGGAACTAACCATGGATTTTGTTGTTTTAGAACATATCAAATGACTTTACATTAGTTTGGAGTAAAAATAGAGTCTTTAAGAGGGACCTCCTTTGTAAAATGGGGCTAATCTAGTAGCCTTTGGGCAGGGAAACCTATTGAAACTCCATACTGTTGCAAGGGAACCTTATGTGATTTTTTGGGCATTATACTTGGGGTTTGAGTGGATGCTAAATGGATGATGTGTTGGACCTTTTATGGCCTTCTCTAAAAGATAGGTCCATTGGATGAATTTTGAGACTTAGAAAGCAAAGGATATTGTTTTGGGCAGTTTGGGAGAATGAAATTTTGAAGGTTGTTTCTTTGGATGCATTTGATCAAATTGGGTTGGTTGTTGTGTTGACCCACCTTGTATGCATCAGTATTTGAATTGAAATTAGGTTTTTATGAGTTAATATTCACCTTGGCTCTGCATCAAGAAGGCCTTGGAGTTGTGAAATATAGAAAACCCTAGATATTTATGAGCAAATTGAGGGTTTTTGTATTGGAAACCTATTTGAGCATACATTAGGAGTATATTTCAATTTTTTAGAGACATGTATGGAAAATTTGGTAGCATAGACAAGGCAATTAGCTGGTTTGTATAACTGTTTGACAAAATACCTCAATGAAAGCTTTGGAAGCATACATAAAGAAAGTCAATTGTTAAATTTAACAAAATGCCTCAAAGAGATGTGGTTTAAACATGTAATAGGAAAGTGTATAGAATTGTGTAATTTAAAATGTCTATTGACAACCTAAGGTTGTAACATGACAAATAAACAATTTGATCAAGATGGAATAAGCAAAACAACAAAAATGAAAGCAAGCCATAATAGAATGAAAGAAAATGTACAAAGACTTCACATACCTAAAAAACCAAAGTTTCAAATGGAGGAGTTCTACCCAATTATGTAGCCTTTGCTTCTTCTTTCCTCAAATTCCTCAAAAATTTGACTTTTTCAAAAGCTTGTTCCCCTCCAAACTTCAATTGTATATCAGTTATCACTGCAATTGAAACTTGAATTCATATTACATGCCTTCCAACATGAAAAATTTGCTATTTAATGCAAAGGTGATGGAAATATCATGAAAAAGGTGGTGGAATCTAAATATCATGCATGCACACTTCACTGAATCACCAAAAAGCTACTTTTTGTCAGAGCATGCACAAAACCAGGAGAATATGTAGAATGTGGGCCGACATCATAGGTATATTGTGTTTTTTAACCATTTTTAGTGCAAGAAATAGCATGCACGCATTATATCATGCTCACGTTATTTCTCACTAAACAACCATCACTCTATTTATCAATAACGCACTCACATTATAATAAATTTAGTTTTTTTAAAGATTTATATGGTATACCCACTTCCACCCTATCTCCCACACACTTTCACTCTCTCCCACTCTCCCAGTCTCTCCAACTCTCTCCCATGCTCTCTGACTCTCCCACCTTTTCTCCCATGCTCTCCGACTCTCTGAACCTCTCTACCAGTCTCTCCAACCTTCCCATCCTATACGATTCTCTCTGACTCTCTTTGACTCTCTCCCACCCTCTCCCATCCTATCCAACACTCTCTGACTCTCTCTGACTCTCCCACCCTCTCTCCCACCCTCTTCCACCCTCTCCCACCCTATCTCCCTCTCTCTCCCACCGTCTCCCATGCTCTCTGACTCACTCCAACTCTCCCACACTCTCCCACCCTCTCCCACCCTCCCTCCGACCCTCTCTCCCACTCTCCCACTTTCTCCCACATTCTCCCACCCTCTCCCATCCTATCTGATGCTCTTTGACTCTCTCTGACTCT